>JAWZTI010000117.1:0-56232 GCA_039880955.1 Chlamydomonas urium | reverse complement strand
GGCTGTTAACCAGCCTGTGGAGGACTGAGTCTGGTGCAGGTCTGAGCTGCATGGGGCCCGTCTGCACCCTCGCAGGTGCCATGCGTCCCCTCTTACTGCCCTGGCCGATCACTGGCGCTGCGCGCATAGCGGCCGCCGCGTAGGCCATGCTGCCCGCGGCGCCCATTGGTTGTGAAGGTTGCCGTGTTTTTGTGTGGGAAAATCAGTTGTGTTGCCTTGGGCAGACGCGGTGTGGTGTCAAGGTCACGAGGACGTGTTTGTTGACGGGCAGGAGCAGCAGCGTTGCACCAGCAGCAACCAACAGAGCAGAGGATCGCAATCTTTCCTGTCGGCCTGCCAGTGGGAACAGCAGCAGCGCTCAGCACCAGTAGGCAGGGCGGAGCAGCAGCAGCAGCAGCAGCAGCAGCAGCAGCACCGCATCCATCCGACGGCCTTTCCAGCAGCGCTGGCTGGTGCAAACTTCCGCCAGGTGAGCATGATGGGCTGATTTCCCTGAACCAGGGCGCCCTGGGGCTAGGGCGGCGAGCAACCCTCGGGCAGCAGCTAGCGGTCGTGAACGCGGCCCTGAGCTTCCGCTGCGCTGCTGTTGATCGACATGCGCTCATGTGCACCGTCCCTAGCCCAGCACACGCGCTTAGGCGCCAGGCCACCGTCCATTGCCCCCTCCTATTAGACACGGTGAACAGCTTGCATTGTATGCGGTGGGCTTGCCAGGTAGCAGACAGGGGCCAGCACATCGACGCACAGGGCAGTTCCCCGTGCTGTGCGGCACCGACACTGGGGTTTCCTTGTGCCGATCGTGCAGCAGCTGCAGCGCGCTGTGGGCAACACCGCTTACTGTGATGCGCCATGTGTCAGTGTGTCGTTCGCTCATGCGCGCCTAGGCCCCCGCCTAGCTCCCAGCCATGGTTGTTGTTTCCGACNCCCCCCGCCTCACAGCCGCCTGTTTCCTCGCTGTCTGTCCGTCACCGCAGGTGGCCCCGTCATAGCGCCACGGCATGCTAGATGGAGGAATACATTGGACCCCCCAGCGGCTGGGGCTACCCCCAATCCGCTGGCCCGGTGCAAGGAGATAGTAAACTGGGGTTCCCTATGCAGGGCCGGCACCGACCTATGCAGGTACAGGCCGTTTAGCAGTCGCAGAAACGGCGCACGCTAGCTTTGCTGAGGGGCTGACCGAAATGAGAAATCACCCCCGCAGATTCCGCCAAGCGGCCCTGCAGGCGCTCTGGAGCGGCCTGGCGCTTCGCGCAGCGTCAATAGTATGGATATCAGCTCATACAGCAATTTGCACGCAGCGAAGGAAATGAGCGGTGAGCGCGCCGGCAGCGCGCTGCGGAGGCAGTGCGGCTCCAACAGCGCAATACCGCTGACGCAAGTACCACCCTTCTCTGCCGCGCCCGCAGCGACGGAAGCCATGCAGCGCAATCGCAGCGACCCCAACTTGCACGCACAGTGAGTGGACGGCGGGGAGAGCGGCTGTGACAAATGCCTCATCATTACACCCGCACTGGCACTCTTTACAGCCCTGCAATGAACATATACATGCCACCACATGCTGTCACTCTGCGCGCAGGCAGCCCAGCACTTCCATGACCTCACGCCTCACAGCGGAGGACGATGTGTTTGCTGCTGTAGGGGGAGTGGAGCTGAGCAGGGATGCTGAGGTTGAGCATCACCTTGCTCAGGCAGCGCTAGCCCCTCAACAGCCAGACCCTACAGCCACGCCATCCCGTGTCCTTCTCATCAGGAATGTCGCCCCTGATGCTAGCGACGACGAGCTGTCCAAGTTGTTCAAGGTCTGCTGGGAGGGGCAGGGGTAGGCAGCGCACATGCAGTGGCTATGCAAGGCTCACTGCTGAACACGTAATTCTGTTTCCCACAGGCATTTGGCAATGTTCGGACCTTGTACACGGACGCCAAGCAGCAGGGGCTGGTTGTAGTAGGGTACTACGACCTTCGCTCAGCAGTGTCTGCCAAGGCAACGCTACATGGCACACTGCTGAACAACCGCCCGCTGGAAATACACTTCAGCACGCAGAAGTCAGGCGCGCAGGACCCTTGGAGCCTCAGTCAGGTGCGGCAAGAGTAGGGCAGTCACTTGAACGCAGGTGCAATTGCTGGCAGCTGGGTGGCACAGATTGGGCCTATGACAGGCAGGCCACAGTATGCTGGTCTGCAAGTGCACCTGGGATGCTTTTCTGCCCACGTACTGTACAGCGACCCATGGGCACGCACATGTCCAGCCCGTGACGATTGTGTCCACCTTCACCGCAAACCGTTGCATGCACAGCTCCAGGGCTCCATCGTGGTGTACAACCTTGACCCAGAGACCACCAACGAGCACCTGGCGTTCATGTTCTCCAAGTTCGGAGACGTTAAGGAGATAAGCCAAAGCCCTGACAGGCTGAGCAAGAAGGTTGTGTCGTTTTACGATGTGCGCCATGCGGGGGCAGCGCTCAAAGCGATGAACCGGGCGGAACAGCTGGGTAAGCTGCCCTCCCACATCACGCCGCAGCAGGCGGCGTCCATGGCCTACATCGCTGGGTCATCGCCCAGTCTGTTGCAGCTGGCGGCGCTGCAGCTGCAGCACGAGCACAGTCAGGTGGGTGCAGCTGGGGAGGGGAGGACCTTGTGCGTCAGTGGGCGCGCTGGTGAACCATGGGCAGCTTTTCACAGACATGTACTACAGCAGCTTTTCAGCCTGTTTCCCTGTTTTTGCACACGCACAGCCTGTGCTTATGCTGCTGAAAAGCACAGCCTTCATCACGCTGCCTTTCCTTTGCTGTTCTGACCGCAGTCTCAGGGGACGATGTCCTCCAGCCTGCCCTCTTGGGACGGTGCCGAGAATGCGGAGGGTGTCCTTGGAGTTGGCCATTCCAATCAGCACTCGGGTCAACAGCAAGCTGTTGCCCAGCCTTCCTACCCTGGCCAGCAACACCAGCGGGCCCCTGCGCAGCCAGTGTATGCAGCGCAGCATCCCAGCCCTCTGCATGAGATGCAGGTGCGCATGGGGTTTGATACTGGTGGTGGAAGGTCATGAAAGGTAGTGCATGGCTGCAGTCACGCAGGGCTGCCGCATGCACAAGCTGCTGGGGGCATGTTGCGCTGTTGAAGGGCAGCTGCTGTGATGAACGACGCACCTGAACACCTTCATCATAGAAGCTGACCCATGCGTACCTGCTTCGCCCCTGGTTTCCCTGCCCCCCCCAGCTTCACATCAGCGACAGCGCCTCTAGCATCGCCAGCACTCAGGCGGCCGGCGCGGGCCTGTTCGCCCCACACGGGCCGTCAGGCCTGGGCAAGGGCATTGCTGCGTCTATGGCAGCAGCTGCAGCAGCCATGTCTGGCGCCGGTGTGCGCTCAGGCCAAGGCTCTGGTCCAGGCTCAGGGCGGCCCAGCTTCGGCCCAGGAGCCATGATGTACCAGCCCAGCTCGTCCGGCGGTGGTGTCGATCCCAATGCGCAGCAACTGCTGATGCATAGCGGCCTGACGCCAACGGACGCGGCCAATATGTTGATGACGCTGGGGCTGTCGTGTGATGCCCAGGGCAACAACTCGATGCTGGACATGCAGGGCATGGCAGGCAGCTCAGGCGGGGGGGTGATGCAGCAACCGCATGGGTGGTCAGGCGCCGGTGTGTATGGAGCTAGCCCACCTCAGGGCAACTCGGCGGCGATGATGGCAGCGCTGCAGGAGATGCAGGTGCTGCAGGCTGCTGCTAGGCAGCAGCAGCAGATGGCGGCAGCAGCAGCCCATGCGCAGGCACAGGTGCAGGCGCAGGCGCAGGCGCACCTTGCGTCCCAGCTTGCGGGTCTGCAGGCACAGCAGGCACTCTCTGCTGCAACCATGGGCTCAGCTGGTCACCACTTGACGGCTGCACAGCTGATCCAGGCGGCGCAGATGAACCTGGGGGCAGGACCAGGGGCAGGGGCTTACCTTCCGCACTCCATCAGTGCAGCTGCTGCTCAGCTGCTGCAGCAGGCGGGTCTTGATATGCAAGGGTTGGGGGGTTATGGCGGTGCAGGCGGCATGCTGTCTGGACGAACGGGCGCGGGGGGAGCGGGGGACATGATGGCAGGAGGCGCAGGTGGTCGTGGTGGGGACGGCGGGCGCGGGGGCGGGGGGGGCCGCTTGTCTCGCCGCACCACCGACCCCGTTGCTGAGGCAGAGAGAAAGGCGCAGCAGGAGAAGCTGTATGCCCTGGTGCCTGAAAAGATCTACTCTGGTCAGGACAAGCGCACGACGCTGATGATCAAGAATATCCCCAACAAGTACACTCAAAAGATGCTGTTGGCCACAATCGACGAGCACTTCCATGGCACCTATGACTTCTTTTACCTGCCCATAGATTTCAAGAACAAGTGCAACGTGGGCTATGCCTTCATCAACATGACACAGGTGGGACGGAGGGCTACATGCTGTGAAGGCACATGGTATGCATGGCTGTTGGAAGATCCCAAGCTCGCTGCCAGCTGTGATGTAGTAATGCGTGCATGCACTGCCATGTTGTAGAGCGTGCTCGTTTGCAATGATGCTACGCGCTGACACACTGTGCCTGGCTGCTGCGCATGTTGTGGTTTGCAGCCTCTGCACATCATCCCGCTGGTAGAGCGTTTCAACCACAAGAAGTGGGAGCGCTTCAATAGTGAGAAGGTCTGCAACATCAGCTACGCACGCATCCAGGGCAGGAGCGCGCTCATCTCACATTTCCAGGTATGCACTGCGCTGCATCCGAGTCCGTCACCCTGCTAAGCGCACTGAGACTGCACCATGCGTTGTTTGCTGTTGCACGCAGCTGGAATGTTGCTTTTCCAGTTGACGTTTCGGACCGAGCTTGCCATGCGCCACTGCTGACCAAATTCTGCTCATGCCTACACCTCTGCCCAGAACTCGTCGTTGATGCACGAGGACAAGCGCTGCCGTCCCATCCTTTTCGTTCTGGAAGGGCACGAGGCGACTGGCGAGCAGGAGCCGTTCCCAGCTCCCACCGGCAACCCGTCCGGCTCTGGTGCTACGCCTGCTACCGGGGTTCAGCCAGCTGCGCCCACTTACTCGTCGGCGCAGCCGCTGTCAAACTCTTCGTCGCACCCCAACCTCACTGCGAGCTCCAGTGTGGCCTCTCTCAACGAGGGCTCCTCTGTGGGCAGCGCAACCGCCTCTAAACCGACGCCCAACAAGTGAGGGTCAGCTTCTGGTCGGTACTGCTGCGTATGCGGTGTGTCACACGCCACGCCACGGCAGCCTGCGCACCAGCTGCAGGTAGCGGTCCCCTGGGCAGGCAGTAGGAGGGAAGAAGCAAGGAGTCTGCATGGACTGCCAGCAGCGCTGCCAGGCAAAGTAGTGCAGCCCTAGGATTGTAGTCAGGCCATGCACTGGCTCTCAGTGTCAGTCCTGGAGCCTGTGCATTGCACTGCCCACCTGGCAGCACTGATGTGGCATACCAGGGCAACCTGCCAGGCACTGTACACTGCCAGTAGGTAGTAGTGAACCTGTGTCTGTATCTTTGTGCCTGTCTGTGCGAGTGTGATGAGTGTGCCTCTTAGCGGCCCGTGCGCAAGGGGGCATGGTTGGAGTGGGTAGTGTCGGCAATGTTTTTGGTTTCCGAAGTTCCTGAATTTTGCGGGGTAGAAAGGAAAGGCAGGTGCGCACATGCTGCCATGGTGGCGCGTTGCACGGGAGCGTGTGTTGCCCAGGTGTCCCCTGCACACTGCAGTCGGTATGGGGGTATGGGTGTGCGCCATGCCACACCCAACGGCACGGTGCATGCAGTTTTGTAAGGACCCTGTGTAGGCACCTCGTTGCTTCAGCTTGCAGCTGGAGAGGGCTCCTGGCAGCGGCGCCTCTAGGTGGCTGTCACACCAAGCTCCCTCTGTTCTGCCCGTTTCCTGATACATATAGATCTGTTTGGGTTGTTTGTTTGTGTTTGTGCAAAATCCACTTCAGCTTGGAGTCGGCTTAGGCCGCAGGGGCCTTCATGGCAGATCATGTGCACTTTTCGCTTCCGTGTACACCTTGTGTGCTGTTACCCAGGGGCAGGTGTCGCCGTGGTGCTTGGGCAGGCCATGTCTGCATGCCAAGCCTGTGTGCTGCCTCAAGGCGCACAGGCTGTTGCTGTGCTCTAAGCGTGAGCAGGGGCGTGCGGCGGGTACTGTGCCTCCTGCCTGAATTGTTTTTTCGACAGAACTGGGGTCAAGAGCCGATCGCAGCATTTCATTGTAACGATGTAGCGTGGCGAACAGCGACGACAGCAGCTGCAATACTGGCTTGGTCGGGGTGAGGGTAGCCAACAGTCTATGATCAAAGCATGACACTGGTGCGCAAACATCTGCAGCCAGGTCGCACTGCTGTCAAGGCTTGTCTGTCTTCACTTACATAACCGTGATTTGACAGTCATGACGTTCAGATTCATACTCTCTGCATGTGCAAGGAGTAGGGAAAAGCCGGGAGGAGAGGTATGATATAAAATTGTACAAAAGGAGTGATGATCGCCCCACACCTACCCCCACCTCAAGGGGCCGCCGTGCTCTGGTGCAGGCACTATGAATCGCGCCAAGCTTGCTTCGCTTGCCGCCAAAGCGTCGCAGCTGCTGTCAGAATGGACGGAAGCGGAGGTGCGTCGAAGAACGCTACGCTGGCGGCGCCGTCATTGAAGAGGATGCCTGAGGTGCTTTGCATCTGTCACCGCGCAGCGCGCCACCGTACTGCTGCTGGGTAACTTCGGCAACGTTCTGCAGCGGCTGCAGGTGCGCAGCGCATCAGCTTGTCACGGTTCAAGGCATGGCGGCGCATGATCCTGCATGTTTGTGATTGTTAGGCAGCTCAAAAGGCGCCGCATGCTTGTACTTGCAGGAGATCGGCAAACCCAAACACTATGATGGCGTGCTGCCAGGTGCTCTGGACCTGTCAGAGCTGCAGCGCCGGGTGTCAGCCAAGCAACTCAGCAGCCTGGCTACAGTCCTGGATCGGTTGCATACCACCATGTAAGTTCAACCTACAGCTGCAGCGCTGCTGTGAGTGCCATTGAATGTAACTTCTTGATCTGACCTGTTTGCACTTTCTGCTGTGTTGTGTGCAGGAACGACCTTGTGGAGGTGGTGCGGATGCAGGAGAAGCTCTGCGTTGAGGCCTGGGCAGCGCTGGGGCCCATCCCACCTGCGGCGTCTTGCGCAACGGTTGTGAGCGGCCTTGCGACTCCAGCCCAGCTGGTGGAGGCCATGGAGGATGCCTGGTGAGCCACATGGGCAGGGCAGATTTGGCAAGTGCAGATCAACATGTGAGCTGCATGTCCGGCTGTCCAGCTGCAGGGGTTGTGGCCTGTCTGATGGCGTTGCCTGCGTTTGGGATGTCAATGCAGGTTCATGTGCCGCGACGAGCTTTGCCTCAAACAAGCGGTTGTGTGCCGGCTGCACCTGGCCATGAGCAACGAGGAGTTTGGCGAGCTATGCACACTGTTTGGAACCTCTATCAACATTTACAAGGCATCACCGTCCTACCTGCTGCTGAAAACGCAAGCCTTTACGCCTTGACGTCTTTACGTCAAGACGCAAAGACTGCATGGCTTCCTCAGCCCTTTCTGGTGTCGCCAACGCCACGGCCACTGGCAGGTATGTGTAGTTGCCAGACAGCTGCATGGGGCTTTACATGCTTGCACGCGATGCACGCTTGTCAGGGATATGATGATAGATTCGTTGGCACCAGATCTGAATTTCATTATGATGCTTCAACGTATTGGAGCTGTCTGATCCCTCCAGAAGCTTATGGTTATACCCTGGCCCTGTTAATCCCTTGGTCCAACTTCACAGTGTTGGCTGAGTTTCAGATGCGGCCCACATCATAACACCCCTGAGAGATTCGCTGACAACACTAGGCGCTGCCCATGAGTGTTCTCTGATAGTAGCTCTCAGACATCTACATCTGCAACCATGCATCCGCATGTGCATGATGGAGGTGATGACGAAACGTTGGCACCAGATCTGAATTTCATGGTGATGCCTTATCAACGTATTGGAGCTGTCTGATCCATTTGTTGCTGCAACCGCCTTTACTTGTGCATTCACTGATATGCATGTGCAAAGCCTGCGTGTCTGTTGTACTCACTCTGACCTGCATATTGCTTGCTTGCAGGGCCAACACTGTACATTGGATAGGCTATGTCACGGCGATGGTAGGCCATGCAACATGGCAAGGCACATGGCAAGGCGGGATTTGTACACAGTACTGGTATCCGATAATATTGAGGTTATTGGTACAAAATTTTACATGGCGATGTATCAATGCTGTTATTGTTACGATCCGGTTTTGTCTGCATGGTCAGGGCCACTGTCAAGGATTGGCGCCTCAGCGCTTGCAGCATAAGAGCTGACACAGCGTTTCAATCGCAACATCACTACTAGGCTGTCATGGACACGCCATGCCTTGGGCACTTGCTTCTGTATCCTTGTGACCTCGAACGCCTCCTCAGCCAATGATAGGAAATGCTCCACCTGAACGCACATGTCCACAGCCATGCGCGATAGGTCAGGACTGGAATCACCACCCCTCCGTCCACCCGCTTCCTTCAATGAAGTGAGTGCATCTTCCGGATAAAGTGTCGCAAACTTGCCTGAACCACCTCCCGAATATGGACTGCAGCATGTGCATGTGCGTCCCACCCACCAGCGTACCTCTTCAGGGTTGTGGTGTAAAGAGAGCGCCAAATATATGAGACTGAGTGGGCTTGCCACTCGCTGCAGGGTCCAGAGCAACAGCTTGGTATGTGGTGTGACTTCAGAATAGGTGTAATATCTGCAATGCGGAAACGACGTAGATGTTGTAACCAGCAACCAACAGATGTCATCGCAGTAGGCAACCTGCGGATGTGCGGCCGCGCTCACATCAGGTCTGAGCCGACGATCAGGTCGTAAGGTGGGCCTGGCCAAGGTTGCTGCTGCACCAGCATTGCCGGCCGCTGTTGATTCTGTGCCAGTTGCTCCTGCTGTAGTGTTTGAATGTCACCATCACCAGGTGGGCCCCAACGCAGCGACCGCACTAGCACTTGCGGTGCTTGGAGCAGTAAGGGCCCAGGGCCCGAGGTCGATGAAGCAGCTGCGCCCTGGCCACATGCAGGGCGTGGTGTTGCAGTCGCCGCTGCTGCACGCGTTGCTGCCTTGGGTGTCCGAGGCCCTGTCTGTATGGCTGACGCATTGTGTCTGACATTGTTCTCAATGTGGGGGAGCATCTCCGGGATGTCTGTGATGGTGGCTGAGGACACCAGGTGGCAAGCTGCTAGCGACAGTCCAACGGCACCGGTGCCAGCTCCAAGCTGCAGTAATCAGGAAACACGCAGGCGAAGTGCTGGGAGAAAAGTGACAGTCACTGATGATGCACAGAGAATGGGATGACAAACTGCGCATAGTGTTGCCTTGTGCCAGGAAGGCGCAAGTTGCTGTCTGATGCCTTACCTCCAGGCAGTGAGGCCGAGCGCCGCCACTTGGCCAAGGCTGCCCCTCTCGGTGTCGCTGCAGCCAGTCTGTGCAGGTCAGCGCCTGTGACAGGACCACACCGCCGTCCCAGACGGTCGTTCCAGTCAGCGCAGGGTCAGAGTCGCGCTCTGCCGCCGTTGTGACCGCCCGCTTGCCCCCCTTGGCACCACCGCTACGAGCCTGGCCGCCCATCCCAGTGCAGCTGGCACTTGGGGCTTGCGACAGGTGCACCTTCACACTGCCACCCTGGAGCTCGAGCACACAGTTGTCCACAAACCTCTCCCTGCAGTGGCATGAAGCACACATCTTAAGCAGGTTGCGATTGTAACAATGCAAATGACCCCAGCTGGCGCTTGGGCCTGCACCTGCCTGTAACCCATGTAGAAGCGTTGCCAATCACGTGGGGCATAGTCATCCACCTCATCCTCGTCCACCTCTGCCCCATGAGTTGCTGTGTGCAAGGTGCTCATTGCACAATCAAAAGGTTCTCACGGTGTGTTTGCAGTGGCACTGGAATAATCTAGGGCCTCACTGTTCAGGGCCACAAGAGCAAGAGCGCGTAGGCGGCTGCGGGGTTAGGTTAGTATGTTTGGACTTGGTGTGGGCACGCCAAATTGCCTGCTCTCGCAGAGGGCAGACAGGTGTATACAGACCCGCGAATGGCGCGCAACGCATCGCACACAGTTTTCGGTATGCTGCGCGCCAAAAGAATGCGCTTGTGCAGCGCTCGCTGCACCAGTTTTGACTGTGAGCTCCTTTTGGCTGCTTGTCGCAGTCGGGAACATCCCTTACGATGTCACTGAGCAGGAGCTTACCGACATCTTTTCGGGAGTGGGCCCGATCAAGTCCATGCGGTGAGCATGTTTGCATGAGGGTGGCCACCGAAGTAATTGTCTGGCAGCCAGCACAGGCAGCAGGTTGTGAGGCCATCTAAGCACACTATGGCTATCCAGGACACTGGCCATGTTGAGCTTATGTGCTTCCTGCCTGCGGCGCCTGGTCCTGCAGAATGGTGTCCGACAAGGACACCGGCAAGCCCAAAGGATATGCTTTTTGCGAGTTTTTCGATCGCAGCACTGCTGAGTCAGCGGTGCGCAACTTAAACCAGCATGAGGTCAGCGGCAGGAACCTGCGGGTGGACTATGCGGAGGACCACCCCGGAGGTGGAGGGGGCCCTGGAGGCGGCCCAGGGGGCAGAGGAGACAGGTTCTTCGAACGGGACGGGCCCAAGGACAGAGGCGGGCGTTTTGACAGAGGTGCGCTTTGAGGATCTTGCAGGTTCCTGCAGGGCAGCATCAGTGCTGTTCCGAGCTTGGCATGCAACGCGGGCGTGTTCAGTGGCTTGTGTCACTCGTGACTGGCGGCTTGAGGCGTTGTGGTGTTCATGACGCGCTTTTGTACCTCTGTGTGTATGCTGTTTTGCAGATGGGCCGCGAGGGCCCTATGGACCGCCAGCTGGCTTGCGGGTAAGGGGCAGCGCAAGCATAGCAGCTTGGGCCTGCGCAGCGTTGCCTGTCTTGTTTGTGGTTGAATGTAACCTTGGATTACTTCTTGGAACAGTAACCACACACACCTCACAGTCAATGCCTCACAGTCAATGCTGTGCTGTTGGTCCCTTCACCTTGTCTAGCCTCTGGGTGCAGGCTCTGCGGCGTCAGCGGCGCAAGCAGTGGCCAGCATCCTGAACAGCCCCCAGGTTGTGGATGGGCCAGCGCAGGACACACTGAACCATGTCCTGGGCAGCATGAACCCCATACAGCTGTTTGAAGTCATGTCGCAGATGAAGACACTAGCACAGCAGAACCCAGCTGCTGCTAGGCAGGTGCTGGTGTCGCAGCCACAGCTCACGCGGGCGCTGTTCCAGGCACAGATCCTCCTGGGCATGGTCAAACCGCAGGCCAGACCTGCGCAGGCACAGGGGCCGCAGCAGGGCATGGCACCTGGCCCAGCAGGGCCCATGATTGCTGCACAACCAGGTGCGCATTGAAGCGCATGGCAGGGCGAGCCTGCCAGAGACTTGCACAAGGTTGGCGTGTGGCCCTCATCTGTGCCATCACCTGTCTTTGTTCAGGATTGTTTGTTGCTGTTGGGTGACAGAATGTCTGGCTGGCTGTGATGCGTTTCTGTGCAGGCCCACCTCAACAATTCCAACCAGTGCAGCCCGGCTTCCTGCCAGGTCAACAACCAGCAGCTACGGTGCTGCCGGCAGGCCAGCCGCAAGTTGTGGTGCTTGGTCCAGGTAAGCAAGGTCGATGACCTTTGGCAGGTTGCATGGGTAAACAGGCAGTTCATGTCAACAAGCGTGCAGCACTGGCTTTTTACCCGCCCGCTGCTGTTGCGCAGGTGGTGTAATCCTTGACCAAAGCGTGCTGCAGCAGCAGCCACAGCAGTCACTGCCAGTGCAGGCGCCTGTGGCAATCGTTGCGCCGCAGCAGCCAATCGCACAGCCGCCTGTGCCCCAGCAGCCGCCAGTGATGCCAGTAGCGCAGCAGCCAATGATGGCCATGCCACAGCCGGCGCCTCAGGCTGCTGCACTGCAACCGGCAGCAGCGGCGCCTCTGTCTCAAGACCAGCAACAAGGTGAGCAGCTGCTACAGCGCTGCAAGCAGCCCGCTTGCCATTCTGCTGGGGCGCAAAGTTGTGAACCTTAATTTGTGAGTTTGCAAGCTGTGAACCAACCCACGTCGCTTTTCCTGCCTGTTGCATGTGCCTGCTTGCAGCGCTACTGAACCAGCTATTGCGGCTGACGCCAGAGCAGCTGGAGGCGCTACCGCCGGTGGAGAAGGCGCAGGCGCGCGCAATCATCAACATGATCAAGCAGCAGCAGGGTGGGCAGTAGTTTTTCCACAGGATGTTGCCTATTTCTTCGCGAAGAACATATAAATTTTTGACTTGCCTCATCTGCTGAGGAATCTGACGCCGGAACAACTTGTTAAATCGAACCCCACACAGCGGTTGCTCTAGGTGCTGGCGCGCTACTGTTGGGTGCGAAGCCAATTCGTGTGCCATGTGCAGTGATCTAGTCCCGTGACTGTCTTCGCCCAGCGCGCCGGGGTAGCGTCATGACGGATTCCTTGTCTCGCTCCCTGTTGCCTGCCAAAAGCCATGCAGCTGATATCCTGGCGCGTATCCATGAGGAGGAGCGCGACCGGGTGCGGCGCTGGGAGGAGGAGAAGCCTTCCATTGAGCGCCTGGTGCAGAGCCTGACGGCCTCAAATGACATCCTGAAGGCTGAGCGCAAAAAGGCCAAGGCCCGGCTGCAGGAGCTGCAGGCCAAGGTGGACCGCCTGGCTCAGCAGAAGGTGCAGCAGACTGTGAGTCAGAGCCAGGACGTGGTGGACCTGCAGGCGACGCTGGTAGCTCTCAACAACCGCGTGCTGGATACCGACAATTCAATCAAGGAAGCAACGATGCAGGTGGCATCATGCCAGCGTGCGGAAGAGAAGGACATCTACTCCACCAGCCTGGTGAGGGCCAGTGAGGGTGCTGCACCACAGGCAGAGATGCTGGAGCATTTGCGCTGCATTTTAGCTCTGCAAACGCCAGTGCAGTCTTATGGTCATGGTGCCTGCTGCCAATGTTGTTGCAGCTCCCATCCAACCGCCTTGTGTGCCCACCTCATGCATGTCAGGTCGTCCTGCAGGACACCAAGCGCCTGCTGCAGGCCGAGATCTCCGGCCTGCGCGCCACCATCATGCGCCTGGACGCCAAGGCGCGCCTGGACGCAGAGCGACAAGGGGCTGAGGACAGCGGCTTCACTGCTATTGCGCGGCTTGAGGAGCAGCTGGTCAGGACTGCGGCCAGGCTCAACAGGGCCAAGCAGCAGCTGTACTTCCCTGTGTCAAAGGGCTACAGGTACGTGAGGCAGGCAGTGCCTTGCTGTTTCGACACAGCAATTTTGCAGTGCGTTTGCGTTCAGGCTTTGCGCAGGACACGCTGCTTGTGGCCAGGTAGCTGTACAGTACAGCACCTGAACAACAGGCCCTGACTGGTTGACGCTTACGGTTGTGTTTGCGCTGTCTTTCCGTTTCCACAACAGGTTCAGTACCGGCAGTGGCGGCGTGTTCCTCGCTGCCCAGGACCTGTTCATCTCTGAGCTGTCGGGCCGCTTTGACTTTGACCTGGAGCTGGTCAACAAGCCCGAGGGCAGGAAAGTGCGCATCGCCGTCACGCTAGGAGGTGCAGCAGGGGAGAACGATACGGCTATGCCTGAGTGAGTGACTGAAGCGGGCAGCGCTGACGCCACAGCCATGGTCATTGATGCCGTGTGGTTAAAAGTACAGGTTGCAAGCAAAGCGACTGCTGGAACCCGTCTGCAGCTTTTTGCTATCGACTGGCTGCGTTTGAACAAGGCTGTGGCTGATGAACATTCCCTGTGCTTCTGATGCTGTCTGCTGCAGTGCACCCTCGGGACGCCCAAGGATGGGCAGCAGCGGCGGTGCTTCAGTCCCCAGCAGCGTTCAGCAGCGGGCTCCTCTGGGACGGGCCCAGAGGAGTGTGGACAGCAACAGCACCGGGTGTCTGGGCTCGCTGGGAAGTGTGGGCAGTGACCTGGGCACGCCCTTGGCAGCGGCAGGGGCAGGGCCAGGCGCTTCAGCGGGTGCAGGTGGGGTGGGTGCGGGCGTTGCCCCTGCAAGTGCGGCGGCGCCTGCACCTGGTGCTGCAGCTTTGGTGGCGGCAGCGGCGGCGCAGGCTGCTGCCGCTGCTCAGGCTACTGCTGCTGCCGCTGCTGCTGCACAGAGGGCCACTGGTGCAGGCGCTGCTGGCGTTGGCGCTGGTAGCACCTTGCCCCCTACTTCTGGGGGAGGTGCTGCAGTTTCGATGCCTACGCATTTGCAGTTGGCAGCTATGGCAGCGGCGGCGGCGGCAGCAAAGGGCATGGCCGAGGGCAGGAGCCCTCCTCCTCCTCCTGCACCCCCTGCTCCCTCCCCTCCCCCGTTGCCTTTCCCTGGGCCTAGTTTCGGGGTCACAGGATCAGACGCACCCGACTATGGCAGCTTACCACCCTTCCCCCAGGCTAAGGGGCAGAAGGGTGAGATGGTGGCCAGCTTCTTGTCCGGTCTGAGCAAGCGGAAGGACAAGTTCAAGCGCATTCTTTCAGGTGCCAGTGATGGCGCCTCCGCCTCCTCTGCCAGCCCCCGCGAGAGCCCTGCTGCCAGTCAGGGCCAGGGAGGGGAATTCGCGGTGGACTCCCCAGGCAGTGACAGGGGGCGATCCAAGCTATCCAAGCTAGCCAGAGCCATCAGTAACAAAGCTGATAAGTTTACAGATAGGATCACAGACAGGCTGAGGTCTTCGGCATCTATCCATGGCCGCCTGGTCAGGAGCAGCTTTGGAAGTGTGGGAGGGGGGCTGGCAGGCCTGGGGTCGCCGGTGGGAAGTGTGGATCCGCAGTATGAGACCATGGTGGCGACTGGCGACACAGTGCTGGGGGCCATCCCCGACGAGGAGAGCGAGACCGGTTGGGCTGAGGGCGGGGGGGCGATGCGCACATCCACGGCAGGCGGTGCAGCTTCTGGGGTGCCAAACGCAACTTCCGCTGCTGCTGCTAGGTCCAGCAGTGCCGGTGACGGGGGCGCAAGAGGTGGCTCCCTGCCGTCTGTCGCTTCCTCCGGCGCCTCTGACCCCTGGGACGCCAGCGGCAGCCTTGGACTGGAGGCCTTTGAGTCACGCCCCTCGAGGCGCGGCATCTACGTGCAGCTGCTGGGCGAGGGGGTTGAGGTGATCGGGGAGCGTGGCACCAAGATCCCCGACCTGTCTATGAGGGAGCTGCTGCTGGAGCTGGGTGAGAGGGGCGAGCAGTGGGCAGCAAAGCGGGAGGCAGCTGTTTGGGATGTCTGGAGGATGGGATGCGGGCATTCAAGGCAGCAAGTCTGATATCAATGCAGCTGGTCATGCACTGCGAGAGCAGTGACGATCCAGTGTTGGTGTACTCAACATGAGGTTGTGCCCTGCTTTGATGAGCGGGTGGACGTCCCTGCCACGTCCGCCTGCTAACACATGGCTCCCACTCATTCTGCTTTTGCTCACCTGCTCACGCGCATACTTGGCTGCCCGCTCATCTGCCCGCCCCCTGGCTGTGTCCGCCCTTGTGCGCAGAGGTGTCCATGTCGGTGGTGCTGGAGTACAACCCGCTGGCTGGCTGGCAGGCTCCCGACAAGGTCAACATGTCCATCATACAGCTCAACCACAAGATGCGCGGCGCCTCGCTGCCCCTGCCCAGCAGTGTGATCAGGGCGCTGCTGGGGCTGTACCTGCCGGGTGTGCTGACCAGCGCACTGATCTCGGCACTGCCGGCGGAGCTGGGGGCTTACGTGCAGGCGTCGGGCGAGCCGGTGAGGGCCAGCGGAGAGCTGCGCGTGCTGGGCCAGCAGCTGGCCACGCATGTTGCGTGCATGGCGCCACCGCCATCCACCGCGAGCTCTGGCGGCAAGGCGGGTGGTGCGGAGACGACGGCGGCTGCGCGGGCGCGGGCGCTGCTGAACCTGTCGGAGGCACAGGCGGCTGCGCTGGCGGAGCTGTGGGGTGGCAGGCACAGCCTGCTGGACAAGGCGCGCCCGCTGTCGCTGTGTGAGCTGTGCCGCTTCTACGTGCGCTACTCGCGCAGCAAGCTGTGGGGGCACCTGTGTGCCGTTTGGGACCGCGCGCTGCAGGTGAGGCGCAGGCTTGGGGGCGAGGGTAAGCCAGGTTTCGCGCCCTGCCTGGCTGAGTGCGTTGTGTCATGCAGCAGCTTAAGCGTGAGGAGTGGCGGTGTCTGCCCCTGTGTTGCACACTCCTTCGCGCCGCCTCAGCCGCAGTCAGGAAACCCAGCTCTGCTCTTGCATCCCTCACCGAGTGTCTCAATGTGCCCTCTGGCCCTGTGCCACCGTCTTGCTGTTGCAGTGCTGCTTTGAGCACCTGGGCGTGACTGAGCGCTTCAGCTTTGGGCGCTTCATGGACGTGGCAGTTGCACGCATGGCACGCAAGCCGCTGCGCGTGGCCCTGACTCTGCAACACCTGTCGGCGGCGCTTAACGTCGACGCAGGCCTCGCGACGGTCCGCGACTTTTTTGAGCGCTCCGCTCGCGAGATGCACAAGAAGGCTGCGTCCGGAGGCGGCTCGTCGAGCGGTGACCAGCCGCTGCCCCCCCGCGAGCCCCTGGAGGTGCAGTTGGAGGCGCTGAACCTGTGGCACGCGTCGCTGAGTCAGCTTCTGCGCAGCTTCAAGTCCAGGTTCCGGAGCATGGGCTGCACGCTGCTGGCGCATGCCGACGCCGACGTGTTCCAGGTGGCGGCCGAGGGAGTGCACTACGACGGCCCCCTCAAGCTGCGTATCCCCCTTGATGTGAGCGAATTGAAGCTGGCGCAGGGGCAAGGTCAAGAAGTATAGGCACTGCAAACACTTCAGGAATCTCGGCGATGCGTGGCATGTTGGATTGGCTGTCGTGAAACTTCACTGCTCACCTGTGCTGCTTCACCTGATGGTCAGCTGCGCTGCTCCCGCGCTTGTGGATGGGGTTGACTTCTAGTCTGCCGCCATGCTTTGCTGCTGCTTTACTTTGGGCCCTCACCTTGCAAACCATCCTCACGGCAATATCGTCAGCCAACCCCCTTTCGCCCTCGCCCACGCCCCTGTGCACTTGCCTGCCTGTGCAGGTGGTCGTCGACCCTGACAACAGCCTGGTGTGGGACGTGAAGCTGCCGGACCGCGATAAGAACGACACCTCCATGCTGGCGATGCTGCAGGAGACACTGCGCTGCCTGGCAGTGGCGGGGCAGCAGTCTGGGGAGGAGGGTGCAGCGGAAGGGGCGCAGGGGCTCAGCTCACAGTTGGAGCAGCTGCTGGCCGGCAAAGGGGCTCAAGGGATGCAGGCTGCACAGGGGGCAGCAGGGACCGGGCAGGCAGGCGGGGAGGGTGCGGCTGGGGCAGCGGCGGGTGCCGGTGCGGCGGCGGGCACTGGTCCAACACCCTTTCAACATCCAAACCTGATGAGTGGCCTGGAGGTGCCAGTGCTGCAGACGCCTGTCGTGGGTCAGGTCAGCATGAGGAGGTAAGCAAGGCATGGAAGGATGCAACTGCTTGATTTCAAGCAGTTGCTTGCATGGCCAGTCAAAGCACAAAGTGGCCCTTCTTGCACCTCGAAGCTGTTGGTTGATCATGAACTTCTCATGTCCCTTGATTGTTGCTTCTTCCACCTCCTCACACGCCCACCTGTCCGCACAACTCTCACCTCTCGTGCATGCGTTCTCCGCCTGCCATCCATACTGATGTGCCTGCCTGCCCATGCGTTGCACCCTCTTGCGTCTGTTTCAGGGCTGCCTTTTCCCTGAAACTGGACGAGGAGCGTGTATCAGAGCTGCTGTCCACAGCAACCGCAGCCTCCCGACAGCCATCAGGCGTGGGCGCTGCAGCTGGCCTCTCAGGAGCTGCAGCCACCGTCAATGGCGCCTCCACAGGACCTACTGCAGGCAGCGCAAGATCTAGCCCCCCTGCAGATGCCGGTCTGGCAGGACAGCTGCTGTCCTGCTTTGGGGACTTATTCACAACGTCGCTGGATGTGGGATGGAGGTCAGAGCCAGAGGCAGACGGCAGCCACCCCTGCAAGTAAGCGTTGGCTGCAGGCGGCGGGCCTGCCTGCGAGCATGTTGCGCCAGGGGGAAAGAGTTAGCTGGTGTGGGGGGAAGCGTGAGGCAGTCATGCCCAGGGCCCGCTGGGGCTCAGGAGTGCGTCAGGTAATAGCAAAGTGTGCTGATCAGTAGCTTCTGGCAGCTGAGCCTGCTGCCAGTGCCTTGCGATGAGTAGCTTGTTGGCTTTGCAATACCGCTAAAGCGTTAATTAGCCGTCCAACCCTTTGCAAATGGTGCTGGCTGTCCCTCCCAGGTGTCTGCTGACGATTGCGAACAACGATGTGACGCGAGTGCGTGCTGAGATGGACAGCCTCATGTTCCAAAGCACAGTGTCGCCCAAGCTGGCTGTCAGGTGCGAACGGCTCAAGACCAAAGACGCTGATGGTTGTGCCTGGCTTTGTCGCCTTGTCGGCTTGACTTGGTCCGCTGCAGGCTCCTGGTTGCATGGTGAGCGCTTGCAGCTCAGGGCCCGCCTCGCTGCCCTGGTTCCTGCTGGCCGTGCAGGATGCTGTATGCGGTCATTGCCAACATCATGCTGCGCTTCTACAATCAGGACTCCTTCCAGCTGCGCTTTTGGTACAAGCTCTTCTCTCAGCTGCATGAGTACCTGGGAAAGGTGGGTGACCCCGCAGCGCTTCTCAAGGACAGGTCAATACTTTACCTGGAAGGGCTCAGAACTGTGCAGGACGCAGAAAGGCACAAGCCACGCCCTGGCTCATCAAGAGAACTTGCCCTTGCTACACCACATGCATTTACTTGATCATCCATCCATCTGTTGCCTGGCGCATAAGCCATGCCTACCGTGTGTGTAAACGATTCCCCTTGTGCCTACTTGCGCAGGAGGCCTTGGATGTGACGGCTTGTGTATCGGCGCACGCTGAAGTAGTAAGGCCCAGCGCCAAGGTCCCAGCAGTGGCCAAGTCGGGTCCTGCAGCAGCGTCACAGGTGGAACCGACGCTGAAGGTGGTCATCAGTGGGGGTAGCGCACAACAGGTGAGGAACAGGCGCGTCATGTCGTGAGAAATTGCCAGGAGCACTGGCCACCAGGGTCAGGCGGCTAGCACCACATGTGGCGTGCTATTCGCTAGGCCTGATGGCATGGATGTTCTGGCAAAGTGGTGCTGCACTGCACTGAGCCCTTGGCCCCGCCTCTGTTGAACCAGGGTCTGAGCCAGGTCGCCCCGTTCAGCCTGGTCAATGAGATCAACTTGCTGACTGTCCTTGACAGCTTCAAGCTCTTTGAAGCTACACCAGGCTCGTGAGCCAACAGCGCCTGGCCTTGCTTCAACGTGCCCCAATGGTTGGCCTCGCTTGGTCTGCTGGTCAGATCGTGGTCCATGAAACCTTGTGCCACGATAGCTTTACGCCAAGCACTGATTTCACCACGTGTGGTTGCCGAACAATGCACAAGCAGGAAGTAATTATAGTGTGATAGTGTGTTTGTTTCAAAGTGCTGTGTGTTGTACAAATCTGTTACTGGCTACATGTTTACAGCGTAATCCAAAGAGGGCATCATCAGCAATCTTACTGCAACAAAACCCTGCCACACCCGCCTGTGTTGAAACAGGTTGGCACACCTTGCAAAAATAACATTTGCACAGTCATCCCACTTGGTGACGTACTGCGCGGAACACCCGATGCGTGAACACCATCAGGAACACTCGCCAGCTGGATGAGGGTTGCAGGCGCTGTCGCAGCAACTGCTAGAAACCTTACTTAATTCGTAGCCCTGCCGCTCAAGGGGCAGGCAGGACAGGCGCGCACACAGTTTTGAGAGGGTCATAAACCCCATTATGCAAAAGTAGGAAGACATAGCTACTTTGCTTATTGCCTCGGGCTCTTGGGTGCTGTCACACCCCCTGCGGCTGCCAATGTAGTCGGTGCCCCAGCCACGGTCTGCTGCTGCTGGTTGGCGCTCTGGAAGGCCTGCAGCATCTCGTGCAGCTTGGCCAGCACCGTCACGAAGTTGGGCCGTGCGCTGGGGTCGTTGTCCCAGCAGCTCTTGGCCAGGGAGGCATACAGGGAGGGCACGCCCAGTGGGAATGTGGGGCGCGCCTTTTTCTTGTACACGCGGTCAATAATCGCGTCCCTGCCCAGACCACCGTATGCGCGCTGCCCAGTGTACAGCTCCCACATCTGCAGCACAAAGGCAAAAGGACAAGCACATTACGCCTAAGCAGCAGGAAACTAGCTCATGTCTCCACAGCTACCAACCACTCTGAAACCGGATGCACTTTTGCATTCTTTCATGCAAGCAGCACTCACCATGATACCGAATGAGAAGGTGTCCACTGCGGTCGTAAGCTTGCTGCCCACTTGGAACAGCTCAGGCGCCAGGTGCGTGACGGTGCCAGATCCCGACCTGCAAGGATGGCAGGCAGCGGCGTCATGAGGCAGAACAGAGACCAGGGCTGGTTGTTGTAGCCACGGAGGACCTCGCACCACAAGCGTCTAACGAGCGCCAGTTGCAATGATGGTACGTGATATGTCAAGACACCTGCTTCGTTCCACTGCGGCCTGTCAGCTGGCCACAGGGTCCGCATCAGGTGCCCTTGCCCCCACCTGTTCACGATGTAGTAGTTCTCCCTCAGAATCTTGGCCAGGCCGAAGTCAGACAGCTTGGTCTGGAAGCCAACTGGCTTGGCGGCATCGCTCTTCAGCAGCACGTTCTCTGGCCTGGAAGCAATGCAAGTTCAGGGTAGGCAGTATGTGGTGCAGTCAGCCCACGGGTCCTGCATCGGAACAATGCTCACAGCGGGCGATCCAAGCAACTCAGCCAAGCACTGTGGACTGCACCCCTCGTCGCGCTCCCCACACCCACTTGATGTCGCAGTGGATCAGCTTGAGGGAGTGCAGGTGCTGGATGGCCTGCGCCACCTCGATTAGCACCTGCACAATGGCGCACAGGTCCACTGCCACTGACGTGTTGTCCAGGCGTTTGTGGAACACCCCTTTCTTCATGGCGTGGCGCAGTGTTGCACGGTCACAGTACTCCATCACCTGGGCAGACAAGCAACGAGGGGAAAGTCATGTGAGGTTGCGGATTAGTTCAAGGTAACCTTGGTTTCACATTACTGAGACACTGTTGATCAGGCAGCTGGTATGCACAGAACAGCTGGCAGTGTACTGCAGCGCATCTTGCTAGCATGCATGCGCCCCTCACCAGGATGTTGCAGGTGGCCAGCGCACGGTCCTCATCAGGCTGCAGGCGGCGGAAGCGCACGTTGATGCGACCCTCGGCCATAGGTTGATTGGCACCGCTGGCATCCTCCACCATGTCGGTGAAGCAGCTGAACACCTGAAAAGTCATGTTGAAGCAGTTGCAGTGCAACAGGTAAGGCAGGGTCAGGGCACATTGTCTGGCGCAGCTGCACATATGCGCAGCTGCACATATCGCTGTGTTGCCATGCACGCCATGACCATGGATATGCTACGCAGTGCTACGACGGGAGCAGCAGGCCCACTTGCAGGTGTGCTTAGAGCTGCGCGGTGTCCGTGCCGTGTTCCTCACCTGGATGATGAAGGGGTGGCTGACAGTAGTCAGCAGGGCCATCTCCAGCGCATCTTTCATCGCCTGGCGCTCATGCTGACGGGCGTACATGACCTGAGGCAGTGGAGGGGGCCACACACACAAACACAGTTACAAACAAATCCGTCGCCGCGGATGCCTGTGCCTTGTGAAGCTAATCACCAGCAAACTACAGGTTGCTGGAGGCAGCAAGTGGGCAGCAGCGTACCTTGACTGCAGCCACGGAGCCCTTCCATGTGCCTGCAGCAGCACAGGCAGATGCAGACAGGCAGTCAGCAGCTATCCTGCCTGTCACTTTTGCCGCATGTACAAACGGCTGATGCACCAATGCCCCAGGCTGAGCACTTGCCTCCCTCATCACCTGACCTGCAGTGCCTGATGCGTTTAGCGTCACCTTCACCCATCCCCGGCGCTGCATCACTGACCTTTGTACACAATGCCAAAGCCGCCCTTGCCTAGCACCTCCGTCAGCATCAGCTCCTCCATCCACTCCAGTGCCTGAGACTTGGCGGTGGTGCGGCGAATCTCATGCTGCAGCACCTGTACACATGCAAACGACGAAGTTGAAGTGTGCACATCAGTCCTTCTGCTGCGTCTGCTGCTGAAGCGGTGAGGCAACCTCACCCCGCAGCTTGCAAGCAAACCTGTGTATAGGCCCTTGCCCCTTCATCATGCTTCACACAAAGCCCCTGACCCTGACCCTGCAATCAAGGCCACAGCCGAGTTCAGTCCAGCTGCGCCTCACCTTGAGCATTGCCTCTGTGCAGTTGCGCTTGGTGACGATGGGACGGTTGCGGGGCGCAGTGGAGTCCGTGGACAGCATGGAGTCCGTGATGTCAATGCTGCTGCCTGGCGGCAGGCGATCGTCCATTGAGGGAGCAGGAGGCGGCTTGGTCTGTGGGAAGAGGGCATTGACGTGGCATGTTGAGGCTCAGGATAAGGCAGCTTGCAAAGAAGGAACGCTACTGCAGCCTCAGCCCAGTCCTCCTCCTGAAGATCCAGTGTGGCCTGGCAAGTCCTAACTGGTCATCGTCTCTAGCACCTCCAAATGTGCGCACCATGATTGCGTCCCAGATCTGCTCGCGCTGATTCATCAGCCTCTTCTGCAGGATGAGCACAATGCTGTTGACAAAGCCCATTAGCAGGTCCTTGATGTTCTGGAAGTTGGAGATGGTCTCCAGAGTGACATAGAAGCCGCCAAATGCCTGGCCCTCATACGTCAGCGGCAGCACCACAATTGATGCCACCATCTCGTTACCGGAGATGAAGATGTCGGTGGCAGGTTTCATGCATGACTGCGGTGTGGGGTAACACGTCAAGAGGCAACGATCTTAGCTAAGCAAGCAAGGACCTCGGCCCCGGCAAAGCCAAGCACGATGCGAGACAAAGGCGCAGCAGTCTTCCAACCCAGAGAGGCTTGCACAGGCTGGTATTCGTCCAAGATTTGAAGCCTGACTGCACAAGTGCATACTCAGACGCACAGTGCATATGCCCTATCTCTGATTCACTGCCCAGCCCCCGCCATGCCACTGCAAGCAGCCTCTACCTGAATAAACGAGGCGCAGTCACTGACAAAGCGCGCCTTGCCCTTCTGCACCGCGTCCAGCAGCAGCGTGTTCTCCAGCACGATCTCAGTCACATGAATCTGCGGGTCCGTAGATCGTGAGGCCGCACCGCCCTGCTTGCCCGATGTTGAGCCCCCTGCCCTCTCCAGGTCAGTCAATGACTTGTTGTCCGGCTCGAAGATCAGCGCCTTGGTCATGTCGTTGTTAATGAGCGCCAGGCGACAGCCAGTCTGAATGTTCTTGGCGCGCAGCAGCAGTGTGTGGGCACCCCTCACCAGCTGGTGGATGAGGGCCACGTACTCGGGCGCAGTGTCTAAAGACTTCATCAGCTGGCACAGGTGGTACGTCTGCTGGTTGCGCAGGTGCATCAGCAGGCCCATGGACAGGCAGCCCAGCATCGGCTCCCACCTGGGAACAGCGGAAAAGGAGGGCAGGCACATGCCTGGCGTCATGTGTTCTCATAACCTTTGATCAACTGCAGCGCAAGTTCCTGCCGCACGGGATGGGTTGCTGGCCTGCACTCAAGCCGTCCCACACCCTTGCGAAGCAATGACTGCTGCTGTTCCCGCTGCCAAGCCTTCTGCTGTACCCACCACTCAATCTCAAAGCCGTTGGGCTCCTCCTTGGCGATGGTCAGCGCTCCCACAACCTCATGGTCAGTGGCCACAGGTATAGACAGGAATGAGCGCAGCCCCGTGTCATACAGCGCCTGGAAGTCGGTTGGCAGCGCGGCCGCCTCTTCGGGCGAGTTCACAGCAAAGTGCAGGCATGCAGGCTGCTCCAGCAGAAGCGAGTGTGACCACTCGTGGCCGTGCATGACTGGCGTCTTCTCCAGCTCATTGGCGCCAGTGCCATATGCGGCCAGCAGCACAAATGATGTGCAGTGGTCGGTGAAGCCCGTGATGCTGCGAGGGCAGGATGGTGCAAGTGTTTGAAAGCGGCTGCTGTAGCTGCATGATGGAAGTGCGCAGCTTACTGCCTGCACAGTGCGCAGCACGGTGCTGCTACGATAATGGCAGGCCTGCAACAATGGACATGACACCAGCCCTAACCTACTGTGCAAACCAGCTCACCTGCAAAGTGAGACAGACAAGTGTTTCGATAGCAGCTCAGCTGCTTCATTTAGTGCGATGGAGGGCGTGGTGCTGACACCAGCCAGCTTCTGAAGCGCCAGTTTGACCTGTGTTGTGCCAGGCAACACGGCAACCAGTTGCATGCGCGAGTGAACATGCAACGGCCAGCTATTGCTGCAGGCAATACGCTGCACCGCCCTTCTCTCCCCTTCCTGCATGTCCTGGAAGCAAGCCTCAAACATGCCCACCTCGGCTAGGTTGAGTCTAAGAATCTCATTGATCGAGCTCATGCTGGGCGTCATGCCGCCTGCGAAGGCCGCGTTGTCTTGTGTCGAGCTGGGTCCCACGTCGGTCGAATTACGTTTGGTCGACGACATGCCCCAACGTGCCGATGTGTTGGTGATGGAGGAAGCGCTGGTCACGGCCTGCATGACTGATGCTGGCAGCTCTGTTTTGCCTCCGTCAACGAGACCAGAGGGCTGTGCACTGGCTAGCGCAGGCGCCTGGCCATCAAAAGCCCGACCAGCACCGTTGGTTGCCTCTGCCTGTGCCGCTGGTGCTGCTGGGTGCGAGCGCGCGTTGGCAGTGGTCACAGCCGTGGGTGCGGGCGATGCGGGCGATGTGGCCCCAGGCACGGCGGGAGCTGTATAGCTGTCGCTCTTGCTGTCTCCACCGGACAAGCAGCCGCCCATGCTGCGATTCGCCCTCGCTTTGCCTTCTCAAAGCGCTCGCTAGGGCCGGCAACGAGGGCACGAGCACCACCTAACGAGGATCGGCCGTAGCGCGAACCATGTGCGTGGTCAACCAAGCTCAGGTTCTGCACTCGAGCTGCACAACCACCCACACAAATGTGGGTCACAAATGTAATGTGTACATTTTACACAGCACAAGTGACATGCCCCACGCTGCTCCTTCACCAGAAGTGTGAAGCCTTGAGCGCAATAGATTGGTGTGCATACCAGTTGCATGGTAGCACAATCACTGGTCTCCTTGTAATTCCATGCGACTCTCCTGTCGTGTCCTTCACATTCACACCCCTCGATTTACACGCTCTTTCTTCAAATTTTCAATGGAATGACCACCTTCATGGCGCGGTATACCACCTGCGCTTACTGAAGGCATAGTCCTGCCCAGCTTCAGCCGCAGCTGTAGCTAAAGGCATCTGAGAAGATGTCATACGACATCACCGTCGCTGCCAAGTCTGCTGTGGTGGCGCACAGTGGCAGCTTGTGCCGCACATTCGCCTGCCAGTCGTTCCCTGCACCGCTGGTTGCATCCAAGTACAGGAACTGTAGCGACCGGAAGCTCGCCAGGCAGCTGGGCACCTGAAGAAGCTGTGCCTCCGTCAGTGGCTCGCCCGGCGCCCATTCAAGGTGCACGAGCGTCGGGGAGCATGCCGACAGAGCAGTGGACAGTTTCTCCACGCTCCAGCGATGCGCACCTTGCCCCTGCGGCGCTGCTGTACCTTGGGTGTGAGCTGATGCCAGGCCACACAGCACCAGACGCTGCAGGCCAGTCATCTGCGAAATGCCTATGTACAGCCCAGGCGCCGACAGGCCTAGCACACAGTTCAGCTCCAAGTTCTGCAGCCCCGGTGTTCCTTCCAGCAGGCGCTGGAAGCATGCATCACCCACCAGGCAGTCGTCAAGCTGCAGCGTGTGCAGTCCAGGGGTGAACTGGGGCTCGTGAGCAAGCAGCATCTGCGCGCGCTCGAGCTGCAGGCGCTGCAGGCCGCGGGGCAGGTACCTCAGGTCCACTGGGACGTGCGCACCAGCCCCTGGGTCCACCTCCTGCTGTGTTGCTTGATCATCATCCTCTGAGAAGTCCAGTGCACAGCTGAGCCCCAAAGCACGCAGATCGGAGAGCAAGTCCAGCAGCGCCAGCGCCTCGGGAACCAGCTCGCGGCGCCCCATCACACTGAGTGACAGTGCGTTAAGCTTGGGCCAGGCTAGCGCAGCCACAGAGACGGTGCGGGGCGTGAAGGGCAGGACGATTCGAGAGGTGCAGGCTACGTCAAGCGACTGCAGGCGTGAAAGGCTGCCCAAGCAGGTGATGTCGCAATGGAAGGGTGGCGTCGACATGGTGGCCGGGGCCACCGCAAACTTGAGCTCAGTTAGGTTCGTTAGGGTGTCTGCAGCATGGTGGCGCAGCAGCAACGCCGTCAGCATGCACGTGGCAGAAGCACAGCCAAGCAGCCAGCTGGCGGGCGCTTTAGCAAGGCAGCAACTTACCTAGGGCCAACATGAAAGAAGCGTCCTGGGCCTTTAGTAGGCCTAGGCGCAACGTGACGAGCGACGTTGTGAGGCACAGGGTGCAGTTGGTGACGAGGTGACACCACTCCAGGTCTGCAGCCTCGGGGTCGTTGGCGATGATGCTGACGCTGCGTAGTGCAGTCTGCTCACGTACTGTGCAGATCTGCGTACATGCATGACAGGTCAACAAACAGGAAGCCTTTACATCCACGCCCGAAACAACAAGGCACATCAAGAGAGCCTGACCGCGCTCTGTCAACTTTGTCTCACCTGTCCCGCCTGCTGCAGCCCGACCGCCAGGGTTTGCAGGCTGGTCAAGGGTGACAAAAGGCGTGACATACCATCCCTGCACAATCATCATGGAAAGCACTCATCAGACATATTTGTGCAGTACAGAGCACTCATCAGACATGTTTGTGGCGCAGCACAGAGCAACATGCACCCAGCACTAGGTGCTGTAGTTGGCTGACCAACCTTGTGACGGCAAGTCCCAGAGGCAAGATCCGCAACTCTGTCAGGCCATGCAGCGATGACAGCTGCACGATGCCATCGTCGCTCAAACCCTCGGTCGAACCCCTGCGGATGAGGTGGAGCAAGGAGGGGGGCATGGATTGCAGTCAGCCATGTACGACTTGCCTGCACATCTCGCCTTCTATAGAATTACCATACCTGAATGCAAGGAATCGCACGGTAGGTGACAGCTGTGTTAACCCAGCTACATGGTCATCGTCCAGGCCATCAGGCTTACTGGGGCGCAGTTCCAGCTTTTCCAGCTTGCGCAGGGAACGCAGCACCTTGGGTGCAAAGCATGCATCAGCAGTGGACCAGATTGTTCATTGCTTTCAGACAGATCATATGAACGCTACTTGACTGCCGGGCCGCTTGAGCTGGCCGCTGTAGCATACGCCTACCTACCTCCAACTTGATGCCATCACACCCAGGCAGCAGCGCCCCCCCTTGCACGTAGCATTCGCGCAGCTGGGAGAGCTCAGCAATGGCGCAAAACACTGTCTGCCGGAGGACGAGCGTGGGCTGAGCGAGGGTCAGGTTGAGGATCCTCAAGTTGGGGAACATGAACAAACCGCTGACCAGCTGTGCCAAAACATGGGGGCTGGTGAGGCTGGGAGGGGCATGCACCAGCGCCTCGCTCGTCCCCCCGCTGAACCAGTGTTGCAGGTGCCCGATCTGCACCATGTTCACATTCTCGTCGGGGTGCACCACAAGGTGCAGCACACTGTCATCGTTGTTCTGGTCACGTTCACCCTGCAAGCATGCAGCACACATTCATGGCAGCTGTGGACGCAGACTGTTTGTAACTGTTTGGTCGCAGCCGAATTAAGCTGGCAGCGCGGTGATATCCCACCAGCTGTGCGTCGTCCATAGCAGGTAACGAATGCAGGAGCGCACGAGGTGCCAGCTGTCCGAGTGGTGCGAGGTGTGAAGTGAAACTGCACACGCAAAGATTGCTTTACTATTGGACAAAGAGTTTGCTGTACTACACTGTGATAGCGAATCCTGGGCACTGGAGGTTGCGTCTCCTGTCAAAATTACAGCGCCAAGATTCACGAGAATCCATCAACTCAGGAGACTTGGCACGTTCTCGGTCACCATTTCATCAAGTGAGCGCCTTTCCGTCTGGGGCCTGGTGCATGGCAACAGCCAGGTTGAGCTGCATTGCCACCTTCATCGCCCTGCCCCTGCCAGCTTGGGCCTGGGTGGCTGCTTGCGTGGCAGAGGCCATAGCGTCGGCCACATCCACAGGGCTGCAGTGCGTCCAATGATGCTTAGCACACTGCAGTGCTCCCTGTGCGGCCTGCACATGGCGCAAGGATTCACCGACAGCGCATGAACAAGCGCCTTGGACAGGTGCTGCCATAACTGCCTGCTGCTAGCTCTATGGGTGGCTCACCTGCTTAGCCCTGTCGCGAGCGGCAGTTGCTAGCTGCTGTATCTCGTCAGGCACTGCCTCAACGAGCTCTCCAGTGGCTGGGTCCAGAGCATCTTCAGCCAGAGGGTCGCGCAACGCCTGTATCCACAGCGGCTTGCTGTCCAACCACTGGCCTACGAATTGCTGACCTGTTGCACCGCAGGAAGACGATTGAGGTCAGAAGGCAGCATGGAACAAGCGGTCACAACGCATGGTACGCTGGCCAAAGTGCTCATGTTTCTCACCGTTGTCCACAGTGTAGATGCTCCAACCGTGCTTCTTGCCTTGTGACCATTCACCCTCGTACTTCTGGCCACTGGCGAACAGATAGACACCGTGTCCGTGCGGCAGGTCATCAGCATATTCGCCCTGGTATCTGCAGTCACATGACCAGCAGCAGGTGAGTCAGAGATGCTTCTAACTTGATGCACGGCACGCTTGCAGCTAGCAGCAGCACATGTGCAGCATGGAGCATCAGCAGCTTACCTGTCTCCGTTGGGAAAGCTGTATACACCATGCCCGTGGCGCTTGCCCTTGACGTACTCTCCCACATAGTTGCTGTCGTCAGTGCACTGCACTCAAAGGGCGCAGGAGATGCAACAAGAAGCGGAATGAGCATGAGCATGAGCAGCGCGTGCCAGGAGCAGAAGGATGCAGGCAGCAACAGCTGCCACACACATGCACAGCTCCGTGCGTGCTCAGCGCACCGACCTGCTGCATGCCCTGGCCATCACGCAGCCCGTTCGCCCAGCTGCCCTCATAGTAGTCGCCGTTGAAGAAATGGCAGGCGCCATGTCCATTGCGCAGGCCTGCGCTGTACTGCCCGAAATACGTTGACCCTTTGCTGCAGGTAGGCAACGAGCACAACACAGGTCAGGCTTCACATGGAAAGACTTGCAAAGCTGCTGAGCAAACAGCCAAGTCACATGGCCATCCATACGCAAGAACACCCGCCAGCCTCACCTGAAGGTCTCGGTACCATGGCCTGAGTACACCGCCGACTGCCATTGCCCTTCATAGCGGCCTTCATGGCTGAAGGTGTACACACCATTGCCATCCATGCGGTCGCCCTTGAACTCGCCCTCATACACGTCGTTGTTGAGGAAGTGGTACACGCCATCGCCATTCTTCTTTCCAGCCTGGTAGTGACCACTGCAAGCACCAGAAGCCACAAATGGGAGTTGCTTAACTATCGAAAAACGTACACAGACAGCTTCCAGCAGCCTGTCCTCCCACTTCCCCTGTGCTGACCGGTATACGTCGCCGTTGCGCAGCTTCTTGAGCTGCAGGCCACTTCCCAGCCGGAAACAGCGGGCACTGCGAGTAGAGGTTGAGGAGGCAGCAGTGCCCCTGCCTGACGGTCCAGGCCCGTCCTGCCCCGGCTCCTCGTCTGCACCCTGCAGAAAGATGGCAGCCAGGGCTGCACCGCGCTTGTGAACAGCCTGAGTCAGGGCAAACTGGGCCTGGCCCACCGCTTTGGAGGCTGCGTCCAGTTGCGTTGTGGAAAGACCTGCACCCGCCTCATTACTACCAGCCAGCTCGTATGCAGCAGGCTCGCTGTTTATGGCGGCATTGTTGCAGATGGCCTGCAAATCAGCAGCCGACTCGTCAAACTGCAGCTGCAGGTTGCCCAGCAGCTTCAGCAGGGCAGCGGCACGCGATGCCGCCACTTGCGTTCCTGCCTCCGACGCATCTGGCTGCCAATCCAGTGGCAAGCCCTGCCCAGTGGCCTGTTCCTCCACATCGCTGAGCAGCAACGCTGTGTGCTGCAGCAGTGTGCGTGTGGCCACAAGGATGCTGCGCAGCTGCCCTCTGTACACCAGGCTTCCGCTGCTGTCCAAGCCCTGAGTCTTGCGCTGCTGCTGCTGCTTAAGCCGTGGAATCACGTTCTGCACCTCCTCCAATGCATCCTGAGCTGCAGCCAGTGCGTCCGACAGAGCCTCTGTGCCGGTGAAAGGGGTGTAGCCGCTGTTGGCTAGCGCAGACATGTACAAAGACGCAGCATCAGGAGGCAAGTGGCGGGCAGGAGAGCGTGAAGGCTCTGCTCCTGGCGAGCTCAAGCTACCTGGGCCTCCAGGAGTTGCAAACTGAGCTGCGTCCAGCTGCTCAAGGCTGGGCGAGGAGCTGAAGTCATGTGCAGGCTGCTGCACGCCCCGTACTCCTCCGCTGATCTCCAGCTCTACAGTGCGTGCGCTGGTCGGTGTGTCGCCCAGCTGCACCCTGGCGATGGCCTGAGCTGCCGTGGCTGCTGCTGCCTGGTCCTCTGCTGCTGACAGCCCCTTGGTCCGAGGAGGTCCCCGCGTTGCAAACACCGTCCCATCCATTGCTGCGTCATCCGTCATCATACCCTTGCTGGCAAAAGCACGGGAGTCAGTGGAGGTGAACATGCTCTCAGCTGTGCTTCCCACACGCGCCTGCTGCTCGGTTTGCGTGCTGAGGGACGTTGTGGCAGCCGCCGATACCTGATACTCGTCATCCACCTGCATTGTAAAACGGTTGGCACGTGGGGGCTGTGTTAGCAGGGTGAGATTGAACCACAGAGCATTTACCGCCCCGCCCCAGTCAGCGCTACAGCTCCTGGAAGAACTTTTGAAACCAGGTTGCTATGCTATGCTCCTTACAAATGGCAGTGGGGACAGGGGCGCGGTCTTGGGGCGTGGCACCAACACTGGCTGTGCCAGGCCTTCCTTATAGCGGCTGACCACATGCGACAGGTCGAGCTTGCCCCCAACAATGTCGCGAGACGACCACACCCTGCCCTTTCCTCCAGAGGAAGCAGGGCTGCCAGGGCTTTGTGCTACAGCAGGTATGGGTACAGTGTCAGAAATGAATTTGCTGTGCATGCTGCCACCTGTTGCTGGTTGCGTGCATTGTGCACAGCGCTTTTCCCATACCAACAGGGTATGACGTGCTCACCGTCATTCAGCTTGCGGAAATCAAAGTTTGCCGCGAGGCAGGCTGGCACAGGCACCTCGTCAATAGCATTCCCTTTCCTCAATAGTCGCCTCTGCTTGGCATCGTAGCCATCCGAAGGCACCTTCTCTGTATACGACAAAGTAAGCATAGCTCGTGAGTTGCCTTTCTGCCTGTTGCATCCATGGTCAGATCTGTACCGGGTTCTAGGGATGGCCAATACTTACTCCTCAGAAACTTGTAAAGCCACTGCAGCAGCTCCAAGTTGTCAGCTGCATGACCCTTGCTGAGGCGCGGTACGTCCATGTGCTGCACAGTCGGCATCACCATGCATGGCATGCATTCGTTTGCTCATGCCACGTGCATGCTTGCGTGCATGGCCCAGCCACACTGCGGTTTCCCATGGACAGTGAACTTGCCTTGGTAATGTCCAGCCGCACAAAGCTGGCCTGCAGCACCTTGTAATTGGCCCAGATGTCATGCTCCTCCTTGGCAGCAAAGTTGACCTGAGGGACAGGGTTGAAACTGCTAGGTTCGCCACATGGTAGAGCATGCAGTTCCAGCTGAGCCGCTCGTTATCATGCGCACCTTGTGCATCGGCACCACGCCTGGAAAATACGAGTCCAGCAGCTGACAGAAGGCCGCGCCATTGGCGCACTGCAGTGACGCGACAGATGAACAGCGGCAAGTTATCAAACTCACCGCCTGCAAGCGCAATGACATTGACATCGCGCAGCTGTTGCTGCTCAGCGGTCAACGCTGCCCTGTGTCCGGTACCTGTTCCAGGCGTGTGAGTTTCAACTGCAGCAATCGGCTCAGATGGCCGAGCAGCGCGCGCTTGCTCAGCTGATCAAAGTCTCCGGTATCCATGCTCGCCACGGTCATCGCACGAACGCGCCGTGAGTCCTTGCACTTAAAGATGTGGAGGATACCTACATGCAACAGTGTGACAGTGCCTGCGGGCTACAAGTTGGACAAGTCCTCGAAGAAGCTCTGCACCACTTGCTCCGGTACCTGCAAGCACCAACGATGCAGAGCTCCTCTTTTGGCATTTGATCGAGGCTAAACAAAGGCCTTGCCCAGAGGCCAGCGCTCGGCACCCGTGCTCACCTCGTGAACAGAAGCATACTTCCAAACAGGCTGGCGCCCTCGCTCCACCAGAGTTGCCCGAACACCCTCCTCGAAATCACCCCTGCCCAGCACAAACCTGAGACGCAGGCATGCCCAAAAGGTGCCAATCAGAGCTTGCTGCGCACATGAACCAAGAGTGGCAGTGCAACGTGCTGCAATGTGCTGGAGCCTCACTTACTTCTGCACCAGCTTCAAGTCCAACTGCAAGCATGCCTGCAGCGTCATGTGCCGAGCCCTCATTAACAGGTCATATGTGATGCGCTGCGACAGTGGCGAGCCCCTGCATCAACGTCCGTCAGCAACGAAGCACAAGCAATGAGTAAGTGCCATGCGCCACCACTCCGACATACCACACAGCTGCAGTTGAAATTGCTCGCACCTTCCCAAGGCTTTAAGCGTGTTTTCAAGCCATGCTGCCTCGACCACCGTCTGGTCCAGTGCAGACAGCTGTGCTTGCCGCCGGCTCAGCGACTGCAGAATGTCACCAACCGAGTGGTTGGAGAAGTGCTGATTGATCCATGGCAACTGTTCTGTCAGCTTGCCGCGTGGCAGTGGCCCTGCATGCTCCTCAATTTCACACAGCAAACGATTGATCTCTGACAGGTCCATCGGCCGGCGGATGTGTGCTGCGTGACTTCCTGCCAACCGCTGAAGTCGCGACTCAACCTCCGGCAGCAAATGAGATGGGATGTAGTGCGTCGCCAGGCCTGCGGCTCGCACATCCACACCTGCAACAGCAAGCACATAGTTGTCTGCACAGGTGCTCCCAAGCGCTGATGCAACTGCATACCACACACAACCTGACATAAAGGTACTATTTACCTTCCAGGCGTGCACCTGTCAGGCCCAGCCACAGACCCAGTTGTCCTGGCAGGCGCGTCAGGAAGAATGATGAGCCGATGTCAGGGAACAGGCCGATGCCACACTCCGGCATCGCAAAGACAGTCCTGCACAACGCAACCCAGAGTTTTGACTCACGCACAGCAAACCATTTGCAGCAATCCCCGATGCAGCCAGCCACAGACTCACCGTTCAGTAACAATTCTGAAGTGTCCATGCACTGACACACCAGCACCGCCTCCCATGACCACACCATCCATCAGTGCAATGTAAGGCACGGGTGACGCAGATATCTGCATAAGAATACACACATGAGCTCATCACCATGGAAAGGTGCAGGAATTGCTGCCTGCTGTGGCCATGTTTGCCTTGCCTGGTGGTTGAGCCTGTACTCGGTAGTAAAGAAGCGAGAGGGTCCATCACGCCGCCCCTGCTGCACCTGTTCCACAACCCACTTGACGTCCCCACCAGCGCAGAATGCCTGTGCATCACAGAGCATGAATATAGATATTGTGCAAGAGCTACCGTGGCCAACCATAATGACTGGGCTGGAAAATGCGCTCGGCTGCACCTTGTCCCCTGAGCCTTTGACGATGATGGCTACCACATTGGCATCTCCGGATGAAGCACCCACGCTCCATGTGTTCAACAGCAGCGACATGCGCTCCACCATGTTGACGTTCAGCGAGTTGAGAGCCTTGGGCCTGCATGGTGAGCAAGGTGTTTGCATCACTGTGCATGCCCACAGCTTTGAAGGCAGCAGCCAACTGCCAATCCCACCTGTTCAGGGTGAGGGTGGCCAGTCCATCTGACACAACGACGAGCACCTGCATGCACCTGCTGATCAGTACCCAGTACGCATGCAGACGCTGCTAGCTGGGCTCAGAAAGGACGACGCTGTGTGCGTACCTCATCCTCGGGGTCACGGCTGGCCATCGCGTCAAGTGCGGGGATTAAGGTTCATACACTACACGACAAGTGTTCACACGCGAAGGAATGAACGCTTTATGTGACAAACTCGAAACTTTTATATTGCAGGTCCATTGGCGACTTCCACTGTACCGAGCTCAGCTTCCAGAGCCTCTGTGGGACCATGCAAAGAAATAACAAGCATACCAACACACCTCGAGAAAGTCCTACACCCTGCAAGTCATGTCCTCCTGCTTTGCGTGCACAGCAAGCAATGCGGCAGGGCAAAAGCTATGATGCATGCTACGTGCCTCTTAGCAAGCGGTAGCGACCTTGCGGTGGTGTCAGCCCAGCGCTTTGGCCTCTCCTCTCCACCAAGGGCAGCTCACTGCCAGGGCATGACTGCTGATTGCAGCTGTCATCGATTCAGTCTTCATGATGCCCAGTGCCTATTCACACTTGATGGACCTGCAGCATGGATACAGGCGGTGAAGGATATGAGCAAGTATGCATGAAACAGGCGTATACAGCAGTACCTCAGGGGGGAGCCGCATCACCAGTTTGTACTTGCAGCCGCCACCTTTTGACCAAGTATTTGCGTGTGAGGCCACCCAGTTCCCACTCCCAAGACCACGCGACTACCGCAGCAGCGAGGCCTCAAACTCAGGGTGCAATCAATCGCCAGCTGCCGCACCTGTAGATGTGGCGCACGAACAGCAAGGACGCCCTCCAGCCGACGGTGCCCAGCATCAGGAAGAAACCAAAGCACACCATGAGCATGTAGCCAAAGAAGAACGACGTCTGCATGAAGCCCGACATGTCGGAGCGGGCAAAGTAGTAGTAGAAGCAGTAGCCGTACACAAACAAGCCTGTAGAGCCACCGCACAGGAAGGACCTCCACCACCTGCGCATAATCGGCACAATGACGTCACGAGCAGAGGGCCAGCTGCAGCAATAAGCCACGAAGCTGACACTGCTTACCATCTGTGGTCCTCAACGGCCAGCTGGAAATATGTCAACGCGATGGTGATGAATGCGGTGACGATGATCAAAATCATGTACACGATGAACAAGATTGACCAGATGATGTAGACCTGAAAAGGAGCACGCATGACATCAGCATTCATAACACCAAATGCAAGACACTCCTGCCCATGCTCTAGCCATGGCAGAGGCTCTGCAGCCCACCTTGTGGCCCCAAACGGAGGCAAAGATGTAGTACAGCTCAACATAGATGGCAGAGAATGGCAGGAAGCCTGCCATTACCATCTGGGGAACGGTCGAGCGGTACCAGGGCAGCTGGGGAACCTCCCTGGGGTACTTGTTGGTGCGGCAAGGCGCATTGAACTCAGACCTGAGCGTGCAGGCAGGTGGGGAAAGTGTAAGCAAAACACACGAAAGTGCCATATTGAGTGTTGCATAGTCTCCCAAAAACTCACTTGTTGTTCTTGCCCGCTATGCCGCCGAAGACGGTGAGGGGAATCGTGATGACGCACCAGATGACGATGATGATCACGATTGTGCCAAATGGCAGCGCAGCGGTTGACTGAAAGGGCACCGCAAAATAATGTCATTTCACTGCACGGCAGCCTGAATCAGGCCTGTGCGCACGCACCCCGCTGTGCAGCCGCATGACTTACCCTGTAAACAATGGCAACTGTGTTCAGGAACATGAACATGAGAAAGAAGGGGCCGCAGTAGACGAAGCAGGTGAGCAGGATGTTCCTCACCCACAGCTCGCCATCCATCTGCTTGTAGTACGAGGATGCCACGTAACCGGCGATGGAGGCGGTCAGGGCGTACGTCACAATCAGCGCAGTGTACAAGCCACCACGATTGTAGGGGTAGAATGCGCCAACCAGCGCGAAGGCAAAGATGAACAAGGAGAGGTAGAACACCTGCAAAACAGTCCACGAGCATGTCAAAGGGGCGGGCATACAACCATATGATGGTGTATGGCATATCAACCTTGCAGCATCAAGCCGCACCTGTGTACCAGTGCCGATGAAGGCGCAGAACAGGTTCTTATGTTCAGGGAAGCGGAACACGTCACCATGCACGTACTTCCAACCCGACTCCTCCTCGTCCAGAGCAGCTGCAGGCATCAGCAGTAAACCATGAACAACAGTCGACACACGCCCAGGTTAACCAGTGCAAGTCAGAGTAATGCCCTTCGCCGCCCACTACCCCTGTGCCTGAAGCCCATTTCCCGACGACCAAAGAATTGAGCTGTGCTGCACTCACGATCGTCGCGCGAGTACTTGACAAAGTCTGCCTTTAACACCCTCATCAGGATGGTGGCCAGGAAGAGCGTGAGCAGCAGTACCGTGACACACGAGTTGATGATGGAGAACCAGTGGATCTGCAGCACGTGCAGCAACCAGGCATCTGAGTGAGCAGGGGCAAGCAGCAACAGGCAGTAATCCGATTATTATGGCTGCATCTTCTGCCCCCCTCCCATCCACCTCCACCCACTTCCAGATGCACTGGGTTCAGAGGGAACCTCTCATATCTGTGCAGACGCCTCTCCCAAGGCGTCGCAACTGAGATCCATCGGACCGAGTACTTGAAGGTGACCCGAACATCCGTCTTGTCCTCTGAGATGTCAACGGCCTGGTCAGGGTTTGTCGACACGTTGATCTCAATAACTTTGTCGTCATTGTACTTGATGTCAAACTCAATGTGGGTGAACAGGAAGTAGCGCAGGTCCGATTCGCCATGCCGGATGATCTTCTCCATCTTGCCAATGAAGCCCCAAACAGGCAAGTCATCATAGTACATCTGGAAATACCAGTCATCCTTCACTGCCTGCGCAGCACAGGAAGCACCCATGCAGGACATGCAGGGCAGCCCTCAGGTCCATGCTAGTATTCGACACCAGCTGTCATGCGTGCAAAGAGTGTCTGTTGTCTTTCCCATCAGAGCGAGCTGCAGCACGTCGTTCGCACCTTGCGGAAGGTGGCAAGCTCGTCATTGGTCAGCGGCTTGGTGCAGACGGCCTCGTCCTTGCGCTCCGTCCTGAAGTTCAGCAGGTAGGGAGTGCTTGCCATGCGATTGGCATCCACCACCTCGCCGAGTTGCAGCGCCTTCCATTTCACTCCCTGCAATCAGCGCGCCACTTGCACCCTTCAGTTGAGCCTCCCAAATAGGCATGCCCGCAAGACGGATTTGAAGGTGCGCATGCGCTCACCCCTCCCAAGTAAGACCGCACCTCCTTGGGCTGACAGAATGGCAGAGACGTGTACTCGTAAGTTTCGCTGCGCAACAGGCATACGTCGCCCATGCAGCCCCAGACAGCCAATGTAAGTCAAGATCTCGGCTGGCCACAGCACCTGGGGATCAGCTTAGGGCCTCATCGCACCTGGGGTTGGAGAATGGTCCAACTTTCGACGCCCACAGCGGCACCATGTCTCCCTGCTTGTACGTGTTGGCTCCCAGAAGCGCTCGCCCGCTGCGAGGCTGCAGCAGTCCCGCTTCCACCCCGGTCCGCGCTGCGCTGGCCGTTGATAGGGCGAGCAACAGCGCGCACAGTAGCGCGCAGGCGCGCATGGTGGGTCCTGCTGCACTGTTCAGCTAGGTCCTCCCTGCTGTCAGCCGCTTCAGGCACCTGTTGCAGACTGGGATTTCCCGAGCAGGCTGAAACACTGCGCGGATGTTCAACACGCAGCTATCCGCACAGCTCCGCACTGGGAAAACACTGAGTGTGGCTTTGAGTGTGGGACACATGACCACCAACAAACCTGCCCTCGACGCAGCTGTTGGAACTCCCGCTACGCCGCTGTGGCTATGGCGGACGTGATCAGAGAGTGGCTACAGCAGCAATTTAAACCAGTGGTGCAGGTCAGCGCATCACCTGCAGCACAGCTAATCTGTGCAAAGAATGGCCTGGAGCTGGTCGACGTGTTGAGACCATACAGCCAGCTGTCACAGCTGCAGGGTGGGTGCACATCTTGCATGCAGGCTTTGTGTGTCCGCTAGCTGCCTGCTGACTGAGCCCTCGCCATGTGCTCTGTGCAGTCCCGTTCCGCATTGGGGAGACAACGCTGCGTGTTCATGACCTAGGCCTGAGATTTCATGCAGCGCACTCAATCTTTCAGCCAAAGCCAGAGGTGCGCCCAGTATCTGCGCAACTGGCATAGCCAAACAAGACATTCTGCAGCATCACGTGGCTCACCCATAGTGCATCGTGCTTGCGTGTGCACAGGTTACCGAGATGTGGCTCAAAGACTTGCTCACACGGGCAGCGATCAAGCAAAGCCGCGCAAAGCAGGATGTGGTGCTATTCATGCGCAAGCACAAAGGTCAGCTCATTTGCACATGGGAAAGTGTCTGGAAGTAGGAAGGGAGCACTTGAAATTAATTTGCAGGACAATGCTATTGCTGCGCTGTCCAGGTGGCCTGCCTGACCAGCAGTCGCTGACTCCCTGGTACCCTGAGTACCGTGACGAGTTCCTCAGGCTGCTGCGCTTTGGAGACCACGAAAGCGTCGATCACCCAGTCGCAGGTGCGGTAGGGGAGCAGGTTACATCAAGTTAATGAGGCGGCACCTGCAATACATGACTGAAGCCACTTCATTGCATGCTTGAGGTCTGCGTTGGGCGCTTGCAAAGGCTTGCACGTTTCAAGAGTTTCTCCGTCGTTGTTGTTCTGCTTACGCCGCAGCTCTGTATGTCATCCCGGCAGATGCCACTCAGCCGGTGTCGCACTTTGAGGCGCTGCAAAGTCAGGCTGCAGCAATGCCTCCAGCCATGCATTCTGCAGCAGCGGCCACAGGGAGCCAGGCTAGTGTGGATTATATGTTCCCTGCCACGGACCGCGACTTCGCAAGGCACTATGTGCTGCTGCAGGATGGCAGCGTCATGGGACTAGGGGAGGCCGCTGACCGCAGGTGGGGCAGCATTTGGAAACAGTTGAACCGGCCGGATGCCACAGCACATAACGCTTGCGATGCTGATGAAGCTGAGTAGTTTAATCAGCGTTGCATGATTCGCTGCTCATCAGCCCTGTGTTCCTGTCTGCTGTGTATGGTGAATTGCAGGGCTCAAGAAGCACTCGCTACCATCAGCAAAGCGTTTGGTGAGGCGCACTGCTCCCTCCTGCGCATCAACACCGGCAATGGCGATCCAAATGCTAGGGGCGCACAGCCTGACTTCTTCCGCATCCATCACAGGCCAGGGCTGCCAGGCGGGGGCGCAGGTGAGCGTCAAGCTGTTGTGGTGTGCCTGGCAGCAGTCCTGCTGGCTTTGGCATCTAAGAATCGCAGGTCTAACAAGCAGGATGGTTGTGCAGCGCATTTGCCAAGTGCCACACGCCCTTGTGGTGTCATTCGTGCAGGTGAGGTGGAGACCCAGCTGCAGGCCCCTGCGCAGGGCTTGGGAGCGTTCCTGTCTGTGTCAGATCTCGAGGCAGTGTCCGCACTGGTGCGCAAGCTTGCTGTGCAAACGCTTCTGCCAAAGCTGGAGGAGCGGATCGGGCGTCTCAATGCAGGCATCACCACTGCAAGGCGCGGCCTCAGGAACCGTATCACGCGCCTGTGGAAGGGAGCGGCAGATGACACGGTGGTGGACAGGTGCGCTGATGTGGTAGGCAAGGCCATTAAGTCAATCAAGTTCTTACCACTCCTCGTTGTGAGATACTTCAGCCTGAACAGCATACCCACCAGAGTACCATCCATCCGCTATTGCCCCTCAGGCCGTACGCATGGCACAGCATTGAGGGCCAGATGCGTCAGCTGGCAGACCTTGCGTTCCTACTGCACCACTACGACTTTGCTGCCTCCATGTACCGCCTGGCAGCACAGGACTACTTGTCACACAACAACGTGCGCTGGTACGCAGGTGCAGAGGTGAGCCAGCATGGTCAGGGACGGGGGACATGATTGGCCTGAGCAGTGGCAACCAGAGGCCAAGCAGGAACAACTGCTTGTGGCTGTCTGCCATTCCGAAGTCGATAAGCCGTACCAATGCCGGCCACCCTTGCTGTTGCATACCGCTGTGGCAGGAAATGATTGCAATCTGCTGTGTGCTCGATCCCAGCGATACCAACGACCCCCACAAGTACTTCATGCGTGCATATGAGCACTATGTACGGCTGCCAGGCAAACTGCCCCGCATGCTGGCAACGCGCTCCATGATGCTGTGTGCAGCCTACCACGCTGCTGGTGGCAGGTACATGCTGTGCAACCAGGTGCTGATGCGCGCTCACTTTGAGGTGCGCTTCAAACCATCAGGGGGTCAGGGCTGTGGTGATGAATGATTGAAAAATGTAGGTGCTGGGCAGGGCCAAGGGACAGCTCAGGCTTGATTGGCACTTGCTAAGCGATTCTGCTGATGTGCTGGCTTTGCTTTGCTTAATCAGCTGTCATGACTTTTGTCCTGGTTTCGCAACAGTCAAATTGGCATGGAAGTCAAGACACACGGTGTTGCTGATGCTGTGTGAGCAGGAGGAGAATGCCCGTGCAGCGCTGTTGCTGGAGCAGGCTGCCTATGCACTGCTGTACCCCCGCCAACCCTCCTTGCGCAAGTTTGCGTTTCAAATGGTGCTGGCGGGTCTGCGGTACCATTCATGTGGCCAGAAGCGGCTGGCCATGCAGGCGTACAGGCAAGACGGGGACGAGACCCATGCTAGGCAGGGCGGCAGCCTGCACGCATGTGTGGAGCCAGCATCTGCAGTGGTGGCATGCAGTCACTGCGCAGCCTTTCCAACTTCAGAGAGAGTCAGATGCTGCATGGCAAGATGCTGCTGGTGGGTGTTGCGCTCGTAACTCCATTCACTGTCTCACGTTCTTCGCAGGCAAGTGCTGGGGGTGTATGAGGGCAAGGGCTGGAACAGCATCCTGGAGCACCTGCATGACATCCTGGGCAAGCACTGCCGCGAGGCTGGCGACAACGAGGCAGCCCTGACGCACTTCATGACTCTGCTGAGGTGTGGGACACGACCAGTGGCGACGCAGCAGCACTACCTGGAGCAGTTCAGTGAGGCCGCCAGGAAGGTGCAGACGATGCAGGTGAGGGACGGCGGTGCAGTAGAGTGCATTGGGGCTGTTGTGGCTTCAGGCACGAAGAAGTGCAGGGGGGCGCGTGGGTAAGGTGCTGAATGTTTCTTTGCGTCCTGGATGTGAATCACGCCTGAGATGCAGCATGCAGTGCATGCCATGCTCTGCCGTGAAAATTAACTTGCTGCTAACATGGCCGCACCCGCTGGTGCATTTGCCTGGCTCCAGGATGGCTCACAGGCCATCGCAGGTCTGCCGCTGCCAGTCATCAACCTGACAGAGGTCATCTCGAACTACAACGACACGGTGTGCTTTGGCAACACTGAGGCGCAGGGCCAGCCTGCAGGGGTGTGGACGCGGTTGGAGAGCTGTCTGAGGTAAGGGGAACGCGGTGGGTGGGGTGGCTACAACAGCGATTTGACGCAGCAGCAGTGGTACAGTGCGCATGCGTTGGTGTCTGCAACCCTCTGTGTTGTGCTATTCATGCGTCCCTGCTGCTTGCCAATGCGCTTGTCTGCTGTGCTCAGCAACGACCAAAGCGGTGCCAACTGGCTTGAAGCGGCGCTGTCCAAGCAGCAAAAGGAGGACGAGGAGTACAACACGTGCGTAGCTGGGGAGACGGTCAGCGTGACGCTGCACTTCCGCAACCCCCTGCAGGTCAAGCTGCACATATCAGGAGTGAGGCTGGTGTGTGAGTTCACGCCTGACACGCCTGCCAGCTCCCCAGGAGGGTCGGGGGCAGCAACAGCCTCCTCAGCTGCTGTTAAGACCACTATCACCAGAGGTTCGGGAGCCCCTGTGCCCGGCAGCAGCAGCTGGTCCCTGGGGCAGGGCGGCGTGCTGGGGCCGCTGGGGCCAATCGTACCGGGGCGAGGCACCGAAGCAGCTTCAACAGCATCGCCGGGAATGAATGGAGGCGTGGATGACGCCCACCCGCTGGCGGGCGCAGGGCCTGTGCGTCCACGCCATGATCATGTACGTATGAGGCACATAGCGGGAAGCCAGGGGTGCTGCTTTCTGCTATCCACATTGATGCATCGTGTCGCAACATTGCAGCAGGCTTGGCAGATACTTTGCGATTACGCACCGTGAAACCTCCGCGCTGTGCCACCGTCTCGTATCCACTCATACTACTCACTGTCCTGCTTTCGTTTTGCTCCAGCTGAACATCTCGGATGCCACCTTCACTCTGCACCCCGGCGAGGCCGTGACACAACGCCTGACTGTCACGCCACTGACGTCAGGCTGGCTGCGCATCACAGGCGTGCAGTGGGTGCTGAACGACTGTGTGGAGGGGCGAGACACCTTCCAGGCCATGGGCCGCAGGAAGAAGCGGCCCACAGGAGACAGGTGGGGGAAGACGATCGGTTGCAAGGTCAGGCATGAGCTCAGGAGCCTGTGGATTGCATATGCACATCAGAATGTTGTGTATGGGACACACGGCCACTCAAGCAAGTGTCAGACTTTCCTCCGGCCATGCGCTGTGCTCACCAGTCACTGCCTGCTCTGCCGCTGCTGTGGCTCAGACCTGGTCAACGCAAGTTGCTCCTGCCCCGGCGCCGGCTGCTGTTCAACGTGGTATCAGCCATGCCGCGGCTGGAGGTGGAGCTGCAAGGCATGCCCAAGGACATGTATCAGGGCGAGGTGGTGGCCTGCACTGCGCTGCTGCGCAACAGGGGCAGCCTGGCACTGAGAAACCTGCAGCTGGTGCTTTCAGGCCCACAGGTGAGCGCATCTGACAGTGTTGACTGCTGCTGGCAAAGGCTGAGGTATGGGTGCAAGTGCAGAAAGTGTGGCTGCTTGCAAACATCAGGCCATGCTGATGTTGTCAATGAACAGATTCAGCAGTGATGCAAGCTGTGAGTGGGTATTGCTCGCATCATCCAAGCCAGACTCAAACGACGCCTCTGCTGCTCTGCATGTGCAGATGTGCTGCCCAAGCGACAACGGCGCACTTGGCCAATCGCTCGAAGCCATGCTGCAAGGTGGGCAATGCTGTCTTCCGTGTCCGGCTTTCAGCCATACATGCACAAGGCGGGCCTGTGACCCTGTCTGTGCACTTACTTTGTGCAGCATCTCTCACACCAACTCCATACCATGTCTGCCGGCGTCCTGGCTGCACACAGACCCAGGGCAGAGCGTGCTGCGCTCACGCCTGCCCAACTCTGCTGTGGACGTGCGCTGCCAGCTGTATAAGGTGTGGCCAGGTGCGCAGCTTGGCCCTGGGGAAACGATGCAGTGGCCGCTGCTGCTGCACGCGACCAGCTCCGGCCGCCTCGCCATCCACAGTGTGTGGTACTGCGAGCCAACGGTGAGTGTGAGGACAGGGAGGCTACATGTGCGTAAAGAGGCGATCAGGACGGAGTCAGCGGCACACAGTGTTGCCAGTGTTGGAACTGACCTAGCGATGGGGAGCTGTTTGCACGGCACCCAACCTGCTGCTGCTAGCTGCCCTAGCTCTGTTTGGTGCTTTTTTGGTGCGCGTTGTGCAGGCACAGGTGCCTGCGATGCGCTTTCGCATGCTGCGCCTCAGCCACAGCGTGAGCGTTGCACCCCTGCTCCACCTGAGCCCCAGTCTCAGCACCTCCCCACTGGACCTGAGGCTCAGGGACATGCGGCTAGACATCAGCGCCGCCCAGGTCAGGAGTGCTGCATGCAAAAGGCTGCAGCATGACTGTATTCCTGCCTAGCGTTTGCTCTTTGTAACAACAGTTCTGTGGGCACCCTTGTGCACTGCCCTGGTACGCCGTTGTGTGCAGGAGGGCGATGCGGCGCTGGTGACACAGGTCGCAGCGATCTCCCGTCACCCCGAGCAGCCTTGGCACCTGTGCCTTGCATCCAGCTGGGCCGCTCCCACCACCGCAGCCGCAGCCCACAGCGCCCTGCATTCCATCCTGTCGTCCACAGCTCCAGCCATTCGACCAGTGGGATCACAGCCAGGGGCTGCCCCCACCAACAGCCCAGTCCCATTGTTACTGCAGCCTGGTGAGCAGAGCAGCCTGTTCCTGCACCTTGTGCCGCCTTCCCTATGGGGCAAGGGCAGTAAGGCAGCGCCGATCAGTCAGGCAGATGATGAACAGTTCGAGGCTCAGCCATTGGGGCTGGTCAGACTGGATGTCACGCAGCCAGGCGGACTTCTGGAGCATGTGTTGACCTGCTCCTCGGGGCCTGCATCAGCGTCGAACACCGGCCTGCACCACACCCCCAGCATGGCATCAGGGTGGCAAGCGCAAGAGGCAGCTCCCTTTGCCGCCATGCACTCAGGCGCAACGGGGCACGCCATGTCAGGTGCAGGAGCGCAAGGGGACCTTCAAGCAGCCGACCCTCCTGTGGACTTGGTGCTATGCTGGAGACTGGAGGCAGGGGCCAGGCCAGGGACACAGGTAAGAGCAAAGTGCCACAGGGCAGCTTGCTTGGTCACCTTAGATTCGTTGCATTGTCACAGGCCTCAATGCTAAGCGAAGTTTGTGTTTGTGCCTTGCCGTCCAGGGCCGTCTGGGCCTGCTGAAGCTGGCAGACCTCACCACAGCAACCCAGACCCTGCAGCACCCACTGCTGCTGCAGTTGCGGGGGCGCCCTGGCTCCTCCAGCACAGGCAGCTCTTCTCTGACAAGCGCTGCAACAGCATCAAGCTCTCAACCCCTGGTTGTGTATCATGACTTCCATACTGCGCCAATGTGTGTGGTGCCACTGCAACTGGTGCTGCAGAACTGTGCATCCCAGACTGCGGACTTGATCGTAGAGGTGAGAAACGGCTGTGTTCGCTGATTGTGCAAAGGGTTTTTGGTCACAGACTGGCAAGTCCATTGTCAACGTGAGAATCCGTGCCAATGGCTGCGCTTGCAGGCCGGTGGCGGTTGGTCAGGTCCTGATCTGCGTGGGGCATGGCACATGGGCGCGTTGGTGCCAATGAGCCTGCCCATACCTCCCCCAAGCCCCTCACCAGACAGGCCACGTGGCATGGACGCAAGCGTGTACAGCCCTGCACCTGTGGGCTTGGCTTCACGCGTGCCTGCAAGTGGCGCTGAGCGTGGCGTCACTGGCCCTACTCAGCTGGGTGTTGTCGCAGGCTCAGGTGCTGCAGCAGGCGCAGGGCTGGTGCAGGCGGGCCTGCCGCCCAGCAGCGACTACATTTGGTGCGGCAAGTGAGTTTTGTACGCAGGGCAGTGCTGGAAATGCAGAGTAATGGTCTTGCACCAGCTGTGACAGTGGCAAGTGCCTGCTGGGTTTTTGGAAGACCACCCCATTGTTCGCTTTCATGCCTCCGTTTTGTGCGCAGAACAAGGACTCAAGTGGCAGGTGTGGCAGGGGGCGCTTGCACAGAAGTGGAGATGCAGGTGTGCGTATTCCGGCCAGGAACATACACCGTTGGTGGCTGCCAGGTCACAGCGGCATATTCCACAGGGCAGACAGGGTTGAAGGCTCATGCAACGGTTGTGCCTCAAGGAGAGGTGCCTGTCACAGGTCACGGTGCAAGTGTCGTTGTTGTGTCAGCGGACAAGTTGGTTTTGCAGGTTGAGGCAGCATGAGGTGACAAGGTCACGGTATCCCGTGGGTATGGTTTGCCTTAGACATGCCTTTTTCCCCTTTGGGGAACCCTAGGTACAGGAGCGAGGCAGCCTGATGTCTGGCTGAGGCTGAACGATGCCACCACATTGCCTCACTGTTTTTTTGTTGGCAGTGGTTACAGTGAAGGGTCAAACCCCCTTGAACCAGCACCGCAGCCATTCGGCACAGGGGGAAACGTTGGACAGAAGGCAAGAACAATTTCCAGGACAAAGGGACAGTAACAAAATCCAAGGGGCCCAAAACTGGTTTGGTGAAAAGCCGCACTGACAAGAGACAAAAGAAGGTTTGACCCGGAAGGAGAAGGAGCATGCAGGACTGATCAGTCAATGCAGATGACGGAGACAACACCGAGCTACACACAAAGGGCTCAGGCTGAGGAACACAGGCGGCAAAGGATTACTACAACCAAGCCGAGCAGGATCAGGAGACGGTGAGCTACCACCCAGCGCCCCAAGAGAAGCGAGTCCGCCCGCGACCTGGCCAGCGTGGCACAGGGCGGCAGTAAACCCTGAATGGCTGAGCGCAACCACAGGCAGTTGAAGCGCCGCAAAGGACTCCCTGCCCTTGTCGCCCTCCCATCACCTAGGCGACAAGAGCTGCAGCAAATCTCGGCCCCTGCCTCGGCAGCCGGCACAGCCAAGGAGCACTCCGGGCAGACAGACTCGCGCCCAACGCAACAAGGTGACACCTCCGAAGAAGAGGGGGGAAAGAAGGAACAACGGCGAACAGGAAGGGGTGAGACTGGCCTGAAGCAGGCAAGGCAGGGGGAAGGACGCCAGAGAAGGAGGCCTCTATGCAGCCAAAGGCCGTGGAACAGACACAGAACAAAGGATGTCCGCCCTCGGGCAGGGAGCCCAGAAGAGAGCGGGAGCCAGGAAACAAGGACGGAGAACACAGTGGTCTGAAGGCAGACCGGTTAAGCGGAAGGGATAGGGACAGGCCCCTGCTCGTTGATACGAACAGCCAACCCCGCCACTGAGACACTACAGAGGAGGCCCTCCTGGGGAGGCGTGGCCCACATGGACTGAAAGGAGCAGCTGCTCCTTTCAGTCCATGCAGGCAACTGATCTAACATAAATGGCGCTCCACCAGTCGCGGTCCAGGTCTCCACCGCCGTCGAAGCGGATGTCGGCCTGTGTGCGAGCCCAGTCGCGGCGGATGGCGCCGACAACGGTGCGTATAGCATCCTGCACAGCTCGGTGAGCGAAGGACCGAGCATCGCCGTCGGGTTGGCCGCGGGTGCAGCGCAAGCGCCACACCGAGCCGAGCGTGGCCACACACAGCCGAGTCCACAGCTGCAGGACACCGTTGCTAGGGGCCGCCGGCCAGGCCCGAGGGTCGTCGCAGAGCAGCGTGCAAGGGGGCTCAACACCCGTAATCTCGCGCCAGGTGTCGCAGAGCCAGCGAGCGACGGGAGCTATGTCAGGGCAGTCCAGGAAGGCGTGCGTCAGCGTCTGGATACACCACTGGATACACTTTCGTGCTGCATGGAGGCAGCATCAGCTGGAACAGCCGGCTGCAGCCTGCAGTCGCAATCTCAACCACGGAGGCTGAGTACATGGCGGCAGCAGCTTCCATCAAGGAGGCTCTATGGCTGAAGAAGCTACTTCCAGAGCTGGGCATCCCAGCCGCGTGTGTCCGCATCCGCATGGACAACCAAGGTGCACTGAAAATTCTGCAGCACCCCAACGCCACGCAGCGCTCCAAGCACATAGACATTCAGCACCACTTTGCCAAAGAGCGCGTCATGCGCGGCGATGTGTCAGTGGAGCACATCAGCACCAACATCATGGTGGCTGACTCCCTCACCAAGGCCACAGACATGGCAGAACTAGAGTTCTGCAGGTCAGCCATTACTCGGGTCATCGGCTCCCTTGCCCTGAGCAACATCATGCGCGACCACCAGCTCGTCGACGTGTTGCGGCGCCAGAACGGTAATCGGCAGGACTTTACACACTTTAGTAAGCTGCATGCTTCAGGGGCTCGCCTCGACCGGTGGCTGGTGTCAGACTCAGCCTTGCAATGCTTTCGCGCCAGCTCAAACATGGAGGCCACGCCGCCTGGATTGGGTTCGGATCACCTGGCTGTCAGTCTGCGCCTGCGCCTGCTCAGCCCTCCCCTCGAGGGGCGGGGCGTGCGCTCTTTCCCCCTTCCCCTGCTGAATGATGCTGAAGATGTGCAGGCGATGCGGTCATACCTGGAGGGCTTGTGTGCGCAGCTGGCGGCTGTGCCTGACGACAGGTTGATTGGGGGGTACGCCAGCATGATGGCGGCCCTGCTTTTTTTGGTTGAATTGGTTACACAGTGGAGCTCGGAACCAACTGAAATCAACTCCACAGCCATGCGGCACGTGGTGACACGTTGAAAGGTGGGAAAGAGTAGCACNGCGCCTGCTCAGCCCTCCCCTCGAGGGGCGGGGCATGCGCTCTTTCCCCCTTCCCCTGCTGAATGATGCTGAAGATGTGCAGGCGATGCGGTCATACCTGGAGGGCTTGTGTGCGCAGCTGGCGGCTGTGCCTGACGACAGGTTGATTGGGGAGTACGCCAGCGTGAAGACGGCCCTGCTGAGTGCGGCAGGGCGGTGGCACAGGGCGGCACAGCGCCAGCGCACGCAGCGCTTGCGCGCCCACGCGGCACGCGGGGGAACGCTGTAGCGGAAGAAGAGGATAAACGCTACCAGCATCGCGCATGCGGAGGAGGAAGGGTTTGGCTTAGGCTGCCGCATGGCTGTGGTGCTGTTTCAAGGGGGTTCGGCCTCTCTGCTGTATCGCACATTCAACCAAAAAACTCCCTACCTTCCCATTTTTTGGTTGGCAGTGGACACAGTGAAGGGCAACACCGCACCGCAACCATTCGGCACGCAGGGAAACATCGGACGGAGGACAAGGATAATTATCGCAACTGCGCCCTTCAAAGCGTCAAAAGCCACACCCATGGCCCAATTGGGCTCAGCCCAGCTGGTTTACACAACGAGGCCCCGCCTCTTTCCAAAGAGGGCAACGGGATGGGAAGCATGGGTACCCCAATCCATGAGCACAAGGAACAGAACAGGACAGAACGTACACGTGCGACACAGTGCGAGACAGACAGTGCAAAGGATGGAGAAGCACAGCCAGAAGGGGACAGACCGGGCGGGGAAAGGAAGGGTCTCGCATGCAAAACTCAGGGGCAGCCAACAACAGTTTAACCAACAATCTGGCACGGCAGAACTGCCGACATCGTGGGCCAATCTGAATTCAGGCATCAGGGGTGCAAGCTACTCGCGCTCTTGAGGGCTGAGAAGCTCGTACATTAATGTGGCACTAGCTTCTATCAGCAAGCGGCACTTGGACACAAGAAGGGTTGCCTGCTCCAGCGTGTCGACTGTGAAGAGCGCTTCAGTCGCGTTGACGCGTGCCGCCTCCGCGATTTTGAATGCGCCAGCGCTGAGCTGAAGGCGGTTTGGTAAGGAACGATGCCCTCCATCCATTCAACCTGCACACTGGGGCAGGGCCAGAGGCAGGGACGAGGGTACCGTGGCTGTGCAGTGTAAACTGCTCGCGGTACTGCAGGCACCGCATGAATCTGCATGTGGTTTCACCAACCCACCTCACTTCCTTCCAGGTGTACATACACCTAGCTCCCATCACATGCAAATAGCATAGACAGCATCTTGACATGCGGAAAGCAAGCAAACGTATGTGACCTGCAGCCTTGTTCCCAGATCAACAAAAAATTGTTGGCAGAGTAGGATGCACTTGGGCGTTCTCGCACAGTAAGAAAACTATGCAGTCCGATTCGATCATTGCAATGCACTAAAGAGAAGCGCTATACTGTGCAATGCATCCATGCAGCGCCAAGTGCTCCTAATCTAACATCTCAAAACTGTGCGAGACATATGTCTATGCATTCCACGTCACTGGATTGGGTCTCAACCTGTAATGAGCTTGCACTCACAGCTCTGACCCTCGCTATACTTGAGGAAGCGCAACCAAAGAGAAAGCCTTTTCCTTGGTCTGCTGAGCAGAACTCAAGCCAGCAACCGCCCTGATGTCTGGTTAGCACCTGTGTACAGCCTAAGGCTAAGCAGGATGGCAGAGCGAGAATTCGCCAGCAGTTGCCTAGTTTACTCGTCATCCTCTGCCTGCAGCAGGTCGTCAAATTTAACAATGGTGCGCACAACGTCACTGAGGGTGATGATGCTGGTGGGCTTGCCGGCACCGTCGACAACGTACACACGGTGCAGGCCACGGAACTGGACATGAGTGGTGGAGCCGCTGCAGGAGGGGACAAAGAGGATGTGGGCACAGTCAGCGCCTGTAAACGGGCAGGTAAAGCAATTATAAACGACCGCAGCTTATGCTGCAGGACTGGGTGACACACCACCAAAGGCGGTTGGAAGTGTTGCGTCTCCTGTGCTGCTGGCTGGAAAATGTTCTTGTAATCGCCTGCACACTCACGTCTGCACCAGCTTCTCCACCAGCTCAGCAAAGGTGCTGGATGGCATGACAGTGACTGGGGGCAGCTTGGCCAGCAGATTAGCAGGAGCACCTATGTCTGCATCTGCGTAGCCGCGCAGCTTGGCCACATACTTGTAGACGGGTAGCAGCAGCAGCGAGAAGTTGGTGACGGGCAGGTCACGGATGTCCGAGGCCTGCGCGTTGGGCAGGCAGCAATAGCCAAAGGGGCGGGGGTCAATGGCAGGACACTAGCAGAGGTAAGGCTGATGTGTGGCGAGAATGTTGCACGCATGGCTGACGCATCGGTGGGGACAACGCCCGAGCAGCCGCCATGTGCCTGTGAAGGCGCCCTTTGGACTGTGAAACCGCCAGGGCAGCTGCTCCATGCATCAAACGCTGCAACCTTTGCTGCCGCATCGCTCCCAACACGCACCGACAGGTTGCCGATCAGCCTGCCCGCCTCGTCAACGATGGCCACGCTGCTCTTGTGGTCAACAGCCATGTGGTCAAACGCGACAATGGCGGGGGTGGTGGCGGTGACACTCAAGCAGGCACCGTCTGACAGGCCAAGCTCCTCCAGGGAGATGCCGGAGGCCAGGCCCAGGACATCGCGGTGGTCCCACAGGAACTTGACTGCAGGGGAATCAGGGGAGGGCCGACAGCGCAGCGCGTTTGAGGCAGGGAAGAGCCAAGAACATGCAAGTGCTGCCAACATTGTGGACTCACACACAAGCAACACATAGCCCAACCCCCAGAGCCCCACCACATGGGCCGCCACATGTGCTGCATCAAGGTCTGCACCTCAGTTCTGCACCCCAGCACTCACCAACATCAGACAGGGACACCACATCCGTGGGCCTCCAGGCGGTACCGCGCTGCTCCAGGCCCGCCAGATCGGTCTGTGAGGCGCGGCCGCCCATGCCCGCCAGGTTGCTCCTAGAGCCCGCCAGGCCCACCAGGTTTCCCTGTGAGGGGCCGCGCCCAGCCAGGGTCTGCAGGTTGCCCTGGGAACCGCGCCCCCCCATGCCGGCTAGGTTGCTCTGGGAACCCTTGCCGGCCAGGGTGGTGAGGTCGCCGCGAGAGGCGTTGCGGCTGCTGCCGCGTGAGCGGGGTGTGTGCAGGCGAGTGGGCTTCTTGGGGTCGCACACGTAGATGCGGTGGTGCACCTGTCCATGCAGCGGAACATTGCAGGCGTCAGGGGCGACTGGACGCGACTAGCATGCAGCACCTGTGCAAAAATGACTGCTATGCTCAGCCGCACACATGCAGTTACCCTGCCCACCTTGGGGCCCATGATTTGGAAGCCCTCCTTGATGACCGTCAGCAGGTTGGTGGAGGCATCGCCCTTCATCCAGATGTCAGCGTCGTGCATCAACGCGCCGACCTACATCGGATCAATCAGGGGCGCCGACGACAAGATGAATCCATATTGGCTACAGTGCGACTGTTGGAGCATGCCGGTGAAAGGAAAGTGACAAATAAGAGCCATTCCATGGTTATGGAACCCCCTACACCTTACCTGCTTGCCGATGAAGAAGAAGCCGATGTTGTTGATTTCCTGAGCGGTAACGTTGCCCTTCTCCAGCTCATCAGTGTAGTTGTCGCCCAGGTTGACAGACAGGGCTGCACAAGGCAAGGAATGACAGTTGCCAATAACACAGCTCAGGAAGCAACCAGGCAACAAGCAACATGCCACGCTGTGATGATGCAAGCACAAGCACTAGTTCAGAAGATACTGGCACCTTGCTCCCAGAACTCACTCTTGTGCAGGCCCTTGACCACGTCATTGACAGAGATGCAGCCCTTGTACTCGCCCTCCTGCATCCACAATGCAACCGCCAGCGTTCAGCGTCATGCCACCGCACGGCAACCCAACCCAGCAACAGCATGAATCAAGCATCTGAATTGCTCCGTCCTCGGCACAGCATTGGAGGATAGGCAACAACGTGTTGAGATGCCATGTGCTGACACATGTGAGCCCGTCTCCCACACACCAGCAAAGCGCTTTTACTAGGACCCCAGCCCAGGGCTATGTCGGGGACCCACCTCGTCCACCACAGGCACAGACAGCACACGCTTGGTCTGCAGCAGTTGCAGCGCTGTGCCGATACTTGACAAGGTATCGATGACGGTGAGGGGCTTCTGGTGGGTGGAGATGAAGTGCTCCAGGGTCTCGCTGGTCAGGAAAGACTTGACCTGGGCCAGAGACAAAGGGGCAGGCAGCACAGCATGAGCACAGCAGCAGCAGCGGTGAAACAGGCAGGCAAGTCGCTGAGGCACCAAGCGCACGCAGCTGCTTCTGGCTGCAGCCTGTGCCTGCACACACCTTGCCGAACAGGGTGCCGTCGTCCTGCAGCACCGGCTTCATGATGTCGTCAAACTTGATGACCGTGCGTAGCACATCGGTCAGCGTCACGATGCTGAGGGGGCGGTTAAAGGCATCCACCACGTACACGCGGTGCAGGCCGCGGTAACGGGAGTGGGTGGTGGCGCCACTGTGACCACCGGAGCAGCACATGGTGAGGGTGAGAGACGAGGTGACAGACCGTCTGCAACACCATACCATACAAACAACCCTGCAGCCAGCCCCAGACATGGTAGCTGCAGGTCGACAACAACTGTGCCCTGCGTTGATGGGATGCTGAAAGCGCACAGCGCATGACGTGCCTCACTCACGTCTGCACCAGCTTCTCCACCAGCTCGCCAAAGGTGTTCCTGGGGCCGACGGTGACGGGGGGCAGCTTGGCCAGCAGGTCAGCAGGGGTTCCCTGTGCCATGCCAACAGCACCAGTGCGGACAGCTGAGCATGAGACACAGTCAAACAACTTTCCAACAGCAGGGCTTGAGAGTTGTGACGGCGCCGCGATGCTGGTGAAAAAAACGAGCGCACACAACTGTTGCAACTGGCGCACCCCTGCTACCATACCCACCTGCAGGGCCAGAGTCTCAAAGCCATGCACGGCCGCAATGTACTGGTACACGGGCAGTAGAAGCAGACCAAAGTTGCTGATCGGCAGATCGCGGATGTCGGAGGCCTGCGGCGCCAAACGCACCGGGAGTAGCACAACAGTCAGCATGTCATATTTCACCAGCCTGCAACTTGCGTCAGCATGCCCTTTGCCACACCTGGACAGTTTGCACCAGGTCAGAACCAGCAGCTCACTTGGAAGCTCCCCTCTGATGCAACTTCCCTGCAACAACACACCCTACCTGGTGCTCGCATAACGTTTCCTTCAAAACCAAAACGTGCACGCACCGACAGGTTGCCGATCAGCTCGCCGTTGTCATCCACGATGCCGACGCTGCTCTTGTGGTCAACAGCCATGTGGTCAAAGGCAACGATAGCCGGGGTGTGAGCGGACACAACCAGGCAGGCGCCGTCTGACAGGCCCAGGTCACGCAGCGTGGCGCTGCTGGCGATGCCCAGCTCATCACGGTTATCCCACAGCAGCTTGACTGTGGAGAGCAAACATGGGACACAGAGAGGTGAACAGGGTGAGCGACGCTGCATAATGCAGAGGAAAGGTGAGCATGGCTAGCAAGGCACTTGACTGTGTGCAGCCTCACCCCAGCTTCAAGGCGCTAACACAGCTGAAGGAATTGTGCCAGAAGTCCACATGCTCAGCACCGATTCCCGCCCATCCCCTCCCCAGCCGCCCCTTGACCCACCAACATCGGACTGCGACACCACATCGGTGGGCCTCCAGGCGGACGCGCCCTCCTTCTCGGTGCCCTTCTGCACATTCACCACTGTGGGTATCGCAGGCGGGGCCAGGCAGGACACGAATCAGCAACTTGTGTCGGCACATGGCTCAGAATTGCTGCTCTTTGCCACAATAGCCACAAGCTACAGTACAGCAGCTGCAGCGTGCAGCGTGCAAGTCTCACCAGTGGTCTGGCCACGCTGGCTGATCATCTTCTCAGCAGGCTTGTTGGGGTCACACACATAGATGCGGTGGTGCACCTGGAAACGCAGCGCCAGAGTGTACAAGACAGTTCAGGAAACAGACCCCTCGACAGGGCAGTACAGTGCGCAACTGCGCTGTTCCTACGCACCTTGGGGCCCTTGATCTGGAAGCCCTCCTTGATGACGGTCAGCAAGTTGGTGGAGGCGTCACCCTTCATCCAGATGTCGGCATCGTGCAGCAAGCTGGACACCTTCGAGAATGGCCAGTTGTGGGCAGTTGGTACATCATCAGATTGGATGTGGAACTGCAGTGTTCATGGCCGCCGCGACACATTGGAGGTAGATGTCCGTGCTTCCCAAAACCACCCTTGATGCTGCACATCATCCAACAAGACACCCACTCACGGGCTTGCCGATGAAAAAGAAGCCAACGTCCGTCAACTCCTCAGCAGTCACGTTGCCCATCTCCACCTCGTCGATGTAGTTGTCACCCAGATTGGCAGACAGGGCTGCATGCAAGGACAACCAAAGGGCGGGTCAATATCCAAGGCTTGAGAACGGCGAATGGCGATGCACCTAATCATCGTCAACTCAGGATGTGAGTGCAGCAGCAGCACACAAAAGTGGCGACTCACTCCTGTGCAGACCGCGAAGGATGTCATTGACAGAGATGCAACCAGCGTACTCGCCATCCTGTAACAGTTATGGGTATGCAATGGCAAGTAAGCACATGTTGAAGATTGGCTCACCGCAGCTGCAATGGAGCGCATGTGAGTCATGGGGCGATGGCAAGTAACAGCGAGATGATTGACACACAGCCGCTGCAAGCAGACTATTGTTCATTCAGCTGCTTGGCTGTGCGCCGGCTTTGATCTTCAGTTGGCCTGTGAGCGCTTTCCGGGTGCATCAGATCGGTCCAAGTCAGCCACTCTGCCCATATGATCATGGACCTTTTCACGAAACAAGCCCACTGCTCACCTCGTCGATGACGGGCAGGCTCAGCACCTTGTGCTGCTGCAGCAGCTGCGCTCAAAGCACCGGGCAACGAGGCGCTGTCAGCAATCAGGCGGCGCAAGCAATCGTAACGAAATCAATGCCGTGCAGAGGATCAGCGCACCTGCAGCGCCGATCCAACGCTGCTGTTCTTCTCCAGCACCTGCGGACAGCCAATGCACATCGCGGGCATCAGGAGAGTGCCTTGCCATGTCGTTGCGCCCATGATTCGCGACGCCGCGCTCCGATCGGCCAGCGCAGAAGCCATCGACACGGCAGGTTGCGCTGCGCGCACGATTGCGCAGCCCCAGCTGCTCACCACGAGGGAAGACTTGTGGGTAGCAAGGAATCCCTCGAGGGAGGTGCCCTCCAGGAACGCCTTGATCCTATCGAAGAGCATTTCTGTTGCGGGTGAGGGTGCTGAGGGCTGATGTGGAACGGAAGATGGGATGTGAGTGCCTGCGTGGCACCCCCTGTTGCAGGGGTGGAGGTGTGGGACGTGCTGAATCATCCTGCCCTTTTTGCATGCTTGCTCCAGAGCTGCCAAGGGCCGATTCCGCGCGTTCTACAGGCCCCGTCCGACTGGCCGGTAGTCTGGTTTTTGGCTGAGTGTCTGTGCCGTCTTGCCCCCCCCCCCACACCTCGGCTTGTGAAAGGCTCAGACAAGACAGCAAAATGTTGCAAGCAGGGCAGTTATATCCCTAATTCGTGACATTGCTTTGTTCTGGCACGCTGTTGCCGCCTTCATGCCCACGTACATGTACATGTTGATGCGCTCAAGCCAAATCAAGCAGCAGATGCGCCAAGTACAGTTGCTGTTGCCGTTGCCGTTGCCATGGTCGTTGCCGTTGCCATTGTTGGTCAACTTCCGCTGCCACCGCAAATGTCCCTTGATGCCAGGCCAAGGTTGGGGGGAGGCGGCGGGAATGGAGCAACGACGCAGTTGTGCACGTAGGGCATCACAGGGTGAGGAGTGTGCCTGGGGGTTTGACAGTTCACATCTGCCAGGCACCAGGTGGAGGTGAAACGATTGCTTGTTGACTCCTCAACAAGCACTTTGAAACGCATGGGGCAAATTTTCGTCAGGGTTTGTGACGGGGGACGGCGGAGCAAGCACACGG
>JAWZTI010000116.1:0-56431 GCA_039880955.1 Chlamydomonas urium | reverse complement strand
CCTTTGTCTTAGTCAGTCCCCACTTTTGTCTTAGTCAGTCCCCACCTATGTCTTAGTCAGTCCCCACCTATGTCTTAGTCAGTCCCCACCGCTGTGCAAACTCTTGTTGACCCAGCACACCTGCTTCGCACTCACCTGTGCCCGTACTCCATCCAGAAGATGAACTTGAACTCCTCGAGCGTCATCTTGGAGTGCACCTTCTTGAACTCGGGCGAGGCGCGGTACTTATCAAACGCGGCCTGCCAGTCATGCTGATGGATGGGAGGACGCTCGCCTGACAGGACAGGTGATGCACGGGCAGGAGGCGGGGTGAGGCCGCGGTCGGGTGGCCAAGGGCAGGCGAATGGCATGGCACGCGGACTTGGCGCCTGGAGGTCTGTGCTGCGATGCCAGCGCCGCAGGCTTGTGTGGGCAGCATGCAACAGCCGCACTTGCCCTCAAAAAGCCCTGATCTGTCACAACGAGCGACCCTCAGCTCCTCCCGCCCACCTATTTACTTTGAACTGTCAGGCATGAGCACCCTGAACCCCACCTCCCCTGGCCCACCTGTAAATTTCCACTCTGTCATGGACAGGCCTGAGCGCGTGAGGCGCGTCATGCCGCCCAGCACGACCATGCTGTACACCCACACCGCTGTGCCGCCCAGCCACACTGACATCTGCCTGCGCGCTGAGTCACTCAAGCCCTGGCACAGGGCTTCGGAGCCAACCAGGGCGGACTGCGGTGAAACATGGGACGGGAGCGGTAAGTTCAGGTGCTGGGGCTGGACAAGGTTGAGGAGCGGCTGCCAGGGGAAAGGGGCTGGTGAAAGAGTTGCTGTCAAACAACGGACATTCCTCACTCGCATCAGCATCGTCAGTTGCAAGGGGCCACATTGTGCACATACGTCGACTGTCTCCCTTGCTTCATACTGGTTACTCACGCTGCTGGCGCTGTGCAGCGTTGCACCGACTGTGGCAGCGGCGGTGCTGAGTGCTGACTTGGCTGCTGCGCCCATAGCGACAAATGCGCTGCTGCTGCCACTGGTAGACGCAGGGCCTGGGCGCATGCGACGCAGCGTGAGGCAATGAGCAGCAGCGTCGATGCCATCAGCACCAAATGTGAGTGCTGGTTCATCTTGCAGCATCACTGGTGAGGTTGATGACCAGCTCAGGCGCCTCAAACATGCTCCATATTACAGTGCTTTCAGCTCTCAGCAACGCGCTACATTTAATAAGGTGAAGGGACGAGAACTGTACCTGCCAAGCGAAGCGAGGCCAGCAGCGTGCCACGGCCCTGCTGCCCGGCCGGTGAGCCAGCCGGCAAGCTGCCCATGCATCTCTGCAAGTCATTTACAAGTATGCTGAGAGCATGAGCTGCAGCGCTTGCAAGCCCACTGCAACGGGTATGCAGATTCAGAGCCCTGCCACCACAGGGCAAACAACCCTGCGGTTCTACCTTGAAAGCAGCCAGAACAGCCGTAGATCCGCTCTGAGCAACCAGGCAGCCGCTACACGACTGGGCCCAGCTGGTGGAGGACGAGCATGAGGCTGTGGCGAGCAGCTCTGATGCGCCCTTGGTCGCGCTGCCGAAAGCTGGGCTGCTGGCCACCCATCCCACTAGGCTCTGCAGCCGTGCGGCAGGGCGCATGTTGTATGAGGCTGTGGTGCTCCGGAACGCAAACATAGCAGGCTGGGGAAGAAAACGGTTCCTGAAAGCCCACACTGTGGTGGTTATTGTGGGAATATATCCGCAAGATGCAGCACCAGGAACCCAGCGTCGCGTGCACAATGCAAGCTCTCGCTGGAGTTCAACGAAAGACTGCGTCAAGGTACTGGCTATGCGTTGACGTGGCAGGCAAGCATGCACACCATGCACACCCAAGCTTCACGACCCACTACAAGCATGCCATGTACTTGCGCAGGCCTTGTGGCACCTCAGCTGCCCCAGCCGTGACAAGGCACAGCAGCAGGCAGATGCGCGGCTGCAGCAGCGCTGCCTCCCCTCAGCAGCAGTCCGAGATCGCCACAGCTCCTTCCACAAGCAGAGAAGAGCAGCAACACAGTGGGTAGTGCACGGGTGTCCTCTGTCCACGCTGACGAGCAGCTGCTGTGTCAGAGTATGCATGCATGGAGCCTTGTTATCATCACCGCCACCCTACTGATGCGCCTGATGCAGCGCCCATCAAGTGGCATGGCCTGCACCATGTGGCGGTTCTGTGCGCGGACCTGAAGAAGTCCATGGACTTCTACCAGAGCATGCTGGGTGAGTTGTGGGTCGCACACACAAACACACCCGCGGGACCCAGCCACAGACAGCAGGTGGGAGCCTGAGGAGGACGATGGCCTATGGCGCAGATGTAGTGGAGCTTGTGGGTCAAGGGGAGGAATGAGGCGGCTTCAAGAACAGGAGATAGATGGACCACAGCCAGCCTAGCTTTTGCTGAGACTGCCCCTGCATGCCTCGCTAAACTCCTGTGTGGAATTTCCCTCTTTTCCGCGCGATTGGATACCCCGGGCGGTGTTCACGCAGCCAAGCGATTTACGCAGGCTCAGAACTTATATTGTAATCTGTACACACAAACACATGTGCCGCCCCTGACCCTCAGCAGCAATGCTCGTCAAGCTGCTGTGAATTAGGCCCGTTGCGTTCAGTCCGCCTCCGTTGCGCTCTTACTTTGCACAACAGTCAACCCTTGTTCCCTTGTTGCTCACTCACAACCTCGTCTCTCGCCTTTGCCCACCCCGGCATGCCCACCCCCTTCCCACATCCTGCAGGCCTGGAGGTCAATCCCGACCGCCCAGATGACAAATTGCCGTACCCTGGTGCATGGCTGTGGATTGGACCAGATATGGTTCACCTGATGGAGCTGCCCAACCCTGACCCTCTGGAGGGGCGCGCCACGGTGAGTGGGTGGTGGAAGCAGAAGGGATGGGAAGGATAGAGAAAGCGGCCGTGTCGCAGGTACCGCAGTTGTGACTGACGTCTTGCGGGTAGGTTTCACACGATGTGCTTCATGGACCTGTGGTGTCTCAAACATGGTGACATCGTGTGTTGCTTGATCTCATATCAATGATATGTACGAGGGGAGACTGTGAGGCGAGTGAGCGCGTCAGGGTCTGGAGCAGGTGGGGAGGGGGGGGCAGAAGGGTTCAAGTGTGGACCTTGTAATTGATGATGTGGTAACCAGGCACATGACAACCGGAAAAAGGCATTTGTGTTAGTTGTTTGTGTGATGACACAAACACAAGGCAGCTGGCCCACAAACACAAGGCAGCTGGCCCCTGTTGCCTTGCCCTTGTCCCCAGCACGGTGGCCGCGACCGCCACTTCTGCAGCGGCGTGGCCAACATCGACCCTCTGATTGCGAGGCTGGAGGCGGCATGCATCCCCTACACCATGAGCAAGTCGGGGCGGCGGGCCGTCTTCTTCCGCGACCCTGGTGGGGGCTGAAGGGAAGGGGAGTGCTGCCGATACGGGCCCGTCAAGGGCTGCTCAAATGATTGCATGCTCTGGTTGTTGCTGCTGCTTGCAGACATGAACACTCTGGAGGTAGTTGAGCTGGAGCCTTGGCGCTGAATCCATTGCAGATTTATAAGACAGCCTGGGGCGAGCTAGGTCCCCAGTGCTGAAAACAATTTTGCCGCAAGTAAGACATCCTGGCGTGAAGTTGTAGCATTGTGGCTCAACTGTTCAGCACTGGTCCTGTAGGTCAACCCCAGTGACGCATTGCAAAGCTGGCGTTGTGCATTGTTGTGAGGATTGCAGCAGGCTTCAGCCTGAGCGGCGCTGGCTGGCACACACAGCGCACACAACGGTCACACGTTCAGCTCAGGGTTGGATATCCATTGACCGCGGGGCTCAGAATAACAGGCCTCTATGCATTTGATGAACGTTTGGCAGCGCATCACTTTTACATCTTCCTGAATTTTGGTTGCCGCTGCAAAGCGATGTGCACAATATGGTGTGCAAGCAGCACAATGAGTTGACGTATGTGAAACTTTACTGTTGTAATTCAGAGCAGGCCTCGAGCAGCTTTTTGTTGCATGACTTGCACAAGCGCAAGTTTGTGTCGGCCATGGTGGCCGGTTTTGTGGGTGGAGTCTTCAAGGGTCAAAGCTGCTGCAAATGGCAGCCAACAATCACACGTCAAGACATTTGCTGTCTCGCGGCCCTCTCCATGTCCCTCCCTTACCTAATAGCACACTCCACGTGCGCTTGTGCCCAGGGCATGGGCAGAGCATCCTCTCACACCTCTGCAACCGCCTTAGGCGCGGGGTCATCGGGCATGGTTGTGGGTGCAACCTCTGCCTTTCTTGAGCTGCTTCTCTTGATCAAGAAGAACGCAAGGGCTGCAATCAGAATACCCCCCACGACAGCGCCAATCACAATGCCGGCAATTGCACCGCTTGACAGCATGCTGCTGCTAGATCCAGAGTTTGGGCCAGGAGTGGGGGTGGGCCTGGCACTTTGCGTTGTAATGACTGGGGTCAGAGTGAGCTGCACGTTGATGGGCAGTGTTGACAGTGACCCCATGAAGAACACGAAGCCTGTGCCAAAGCTGCTGTAGCTGGCGTCGCTCCGAGAAATCAGATTCAACGAAGCAAAGGATGGATTGTTTGCCAAGATGGTGATTGTGTTCGCTGTCAAGTTGGTCCGGTACTGTGGGTTGTTCCAGTTGTCAACGGTAGCTCCCCCAGTGATGATGGCACTGCAATGGACAGTGACACGATAGTTAAGGGTCAGCTGAAGGAGCAGCGGAACGACCATACGGCAATGCATGGCAGTCTAGAAGGTGCTGCTGTCATGCTTTGCAGAACACTATCATGACAACGCGGAGACTCACTCAGAGCCGGTGCCGAGAGCGCAATTGGTACTGCATATGCCAGGTAGTGCTGCGTTGGTTGTTATCCTGTTCAGCCAGCCAACGGCGCAAGATGACGCACTGCTTTGTGAGTTACAGACGCCGAACATGAAGAACACCTGATGGCCAACGAACAGAGGCAGCATGTATCAGGTCTGCACAATGATGTATTATAGCATGCGGCTCTGCAAGGCCATGTGCAAGCCTTACTGTTTGGGGTGCTCCTGTGGGGTTACTCGCATTGATGACTGAGGTCAGGTTCTGGAACGTGACACTCTGGAAGCCTGCTGTGTAGATGTTGTTGAATGGCACCATGACTGTCTGGTGCGGCGCCAGCGCTGTCCTCACTTGTATATTTGACAAACTGCAATGAGCAGCAGAGTCACTAGTCAGGCTGAGTCATTGCAAGCATATAAATGGGTATCTGGTCAGGCAGCCTGCAAAAGGGCGCATGCAGAGAGAGGGTAGGTGTTGCCAGCTGCTATAACCTTGGCTACCCCGCAACAGTTCCCACCTGCATGCCGGCTGAGCCGATATAGCCGGTGCCGAGGCACCCAGATCACACGCCGTCAGGTTTGTGAAAGTTGTGAATTGCGCCACCGCGTGGCCGGCCAGGGTCGCGGCCAGCAACAGGCCTAGGTGCACGGCTCGTTGAGTCATTATGAGGGGCATCACTGTGTAACGTTTGTTTCAGCGAAAGCAGAGTCAACTGCAAGTGGGGTGCACGGCAGATGCGCCTGAAGCCCACTGGGAGGCCTTCGAAGGTGTGAGGGTGTGTGGGGAGAAAAAGGCCCTCTTTTACAGTGCTGGGCGAGACAAACCGCATGGTCAAGCTGCGTGTCATCGCTGAGATGCAATAGCGCTGTGAGGGTGAGGGCTCGTGCGGATTAAAGCGCCAGATCAACGATACGCCATGGCGCTGCGCGGGGGTAGACAGCTGCTGCAACTACTGGCATCCAGCAACGCATCGCAGACCTGCAGCTGGTTACCGCAGCAAGCCCCGCTGTGCGCTGCAGCCAGCTGCAGTTGGCAGGGTACTGCAGGCACTTCGCCATCGGCGCCATGTAGCACACAGCAGCAACCGCAGCATCAGCAACGGCGGTGGCGCAGCCATTCCTCCAGTGAAGGGGACAAATGGCGCATGCTTGCACAGCGGGGCGAGAAGCTGGTGGGTTCCAGGGGTTGGTTGACCACAGCACATCAACGCTCACCATTGCACATGCACAGCCGCCACGCGTGACGAACGTCTGCTGAGCAAGCATGCCCCTGAGCTGCCACCACTGAGGTTGTCAGTGTGCATGCCGGTCCCGCCCTGCTCTGCCAGAACCCCTGCAACTCCCCGCTGCACCCGGCAGCCAGAGCAGGCATCAAGCCTGACGAGGAAGAGGTATTGAGCGTGCAGGTGGCGTACACGCCCAAATCAACGTGCTTTGGCTGTGGTGCGTCAAGGGCAGCGTTGCCATTATGTTTGTGGCTGCCGGGCAATTGCCTGGCCTCTGCAGCATGAAGAGCAACACATCTGCTAGCAGGCGCTCTGGAGCACCACAGGGCACAGACAAAGTTAACCTGACAGCGTGGCCTTGTTTTGTTTGGTCCCTTGCCCCAACCAATCTCAACTGAGTGGGGCGCCTTGTGTCTGTACGGCTATTGGTTTGATGATGCAGGGCCTGCCCACCCAGATGGCCTGTACTTAGAGAGTAAGCGCATACGGGACGGCCTGGAGGCTACAATCTTAATACCCGCTACCTACTGCGCCTTCCCGGGCATAGTCAATGGCGGCATCGTCACCACGCTCATGGACTGCCATGGCAACTGGTGCGCGGACCAGGAGAGAGTGACATAGCAAACTGCAATGTGCAGGGATGCAGCTGGAACGGTTGGTGCGCAGCAATGGACACACAGAAGCATGATGTGCAATTGGCGGCAAAGGGCTGTGCTTGCCTAGGACACAGCAGTTGCAGGCCGAGCAGGCAGGCTGCATCGCTGTTGCTCAGGCCTGAGGCTGCGCTGGATTAGGACAAAATGCACAGTGGGCAGCCCGCCTGCCTGTTGGCTCATGACTTATCGCTACCATGCCATGCGCACTGCTCATGCAGGTCAGCAGCAATTGCTCTGATGGACAAGAGTTGTTTGTCGAAACCGCCGCTGACGCTCACCGACTCTGTGTTTGTGAGTACCATGCGAGCAACTGACAGGAAGCGGCCGCCGCATCACACGTTGGCGTGGCGCACTGCATTTCGCGGCATCACAGCATTGTGTGGCATGCCTATTTTCATCAGGAACCTCCACCGCAGCACTTGCAAGGCATTGAAATGCCCTGCCTCTGATTGCCTTGCCATATCGCAGCTAAGTTATAAAGAACCCACACCACCCAACACCTCTCTGGTCATCCGCAGCAAGGTGTGTCCTCATGCACCAGCTGATACCCCCTAGGCTCAGCCGCCGCAGTGTCTGGCTGACAGCAGCAAGCTCACTTGTCATGCTTGGCGATTCTATTTACAAGGTTGCTGTCTCGCTTTGCATGCTTGCATTGAAGATCATCAACATGCAGGAGAAGGAGAAGGAGGGCTGGAACCGCGCAACCGTCGAGGTGAGGGGGAAGCCAGGCGCAAGAGAGCTGCAGAGGTCCGTCAAATAGGTGGCAGAGTAGGATGAAGTGCAAGCTTGCCTATCCTGCAATGCGTGTTTGTGCTGATTGTTGTGAATGCCTGTTCAGGTGGACGTCAACTTGTACCAGGTTGAAAACGGGAAAGAGAGGCTGCTGGTGAGGCACAGCACTTTGGGGGGCTGGGCAGCTGAATACGTTGCTTGGAAACATTGTGCAGGTGGCCCTGTGCAGTGCTCAGCTCAACGCATCTGCAGTGTACAGGCCGCCATCCCCAACGGACAGCAGGCCGGGTCAGCAGCGTGACTTGCATCTGGATCAGGGCGATGCATGCAACCACCACGTTGGCTGACGTCTGTTGCGGGTGCTTTGCCAACATGTTGTGTGCAGGTCTCTGGCACCGTTCTGTGCAAGCAGCTGGGCGCACTTCGTGAGCTATAGACAGTTTTGACCGGGCATATGCCAGTAGAAACATGCAGCATGTCACATGCTGTAGCTTGTTTTGCGTTTCTATTTTTCGCCGTATCAACCTCTCGTTTACAAAACCGTTGTTTGATCACTCTTGAGCTCCTGCTGAGCTGTGATGGTATTTGTTCGCCTTCGTTGTTATCGCCCAGTCCGTACTTGGTGACAACAGCTAGCCTATTCAAAACCAGTGGAAACAACGTACGGTCCGGAGCGCAAAGTGGAACACAGGCCGCCCCGAGGCTGCAAACAAAAACCAAGTTATCAGCAAGGCAGAAGCCTGAACTCAAAAGTAACTGCGCTGCAGCTCGGCGCACAGCAATCAGTGCCCAGGGATCCGCGTTACATTGCAAATGAGTCGTTCGTTCCAAATTCTTTGACTTTGCGATGCCTCCCTGCTGTGCCCTTGGGCTTGCCCCGGCTGCTCGTGCCCCGCACCTTGCCTCCACCCCGCGCCGTACGTGACGCTGCCGCCGGAGTTCCCGGGCCTGCTCCCTGCCTGCTTTCCACAGCCGAACCCTCTCCACCCTGCACCTGCTCCGGCTGGCCTGGCGCCTGCCCACCATCCCCAACCTGCATCCCCGTCTCTGCACCTGCTTCTTGATGTGGATGCAAGCGGGAGCAGGGGCTCATCGGAGCCGCATGCACACGCCCACAGTAAGGGGGGGCGGCCTGCGCGGCACTTGCCGCCACCACCGCCCTGACGTTGGGAACATGCTGCCACTGAGACAACCCTAATCTGCCGTTGCCCGCCTCAGCCACCCCCTGCCCGGGCCACACGTCCTCCTCGCCTTCCACACCGCCCCCCTCGTCACCCGCCACGGCCCTGCGGCCTGCCTTGCGCATGTTCCTCGCCGCCTTCGCCGCGGCCGCTCTGTCTGCCGCCGCCCTCGCTCCCGTAAAATCAAAGCAGCGCACCCTTTCCGCTTCAGACCCGACTGCCAGGCATTGCTCGGCCAGGTCCACGCAGTACCCTGCGCCGCCTGGCCCCTGCAAGCGCCGGCAGTTCGTGCCCTGGGGCAGAGCTCGGCTGTGACCCGAGGCGTGGGAGTAGTGGCAGCTGTGGGAGGACGGCTGCTCAATGTTGACCAGCAGTACAGATCCATCGAGAGACGCGGCGGCCAGCCACGGGTCCTCGTAGGACAGGCCCTGAATACCTGCATTGACACCAAGAAGCGATCGCCATGCATCAGTGAGCATTGATATGCCTCTGGGTCGCGCGCATGATTTGCAGCTTTTGCCGGCCTGCTAGGCCTGCACAGAGGTGTCAGGCTGTCGCAATGGGCAAAGAATGAGGCCTGTACCAGGCCGTCCTTACAGCCTGCGCGAAACCTTAAAAGAACCATGATAAGCCATCACACAAGCAACAGTGGTTCCTTCTGTGCAGCCCTGCAATGCAGCTGCCACATAGGGCTACACGTTTACATGGCCCTTCATCTACCCAGCACGCTCACCCGCAGTGCTGTGCCAGACGGCGGCGGTGGCGTTCTTCGTGCGCAGGTCGCTTGCCATGATGCGGCCCTCCAGCCCCGCGGTGAAGACGATGCGCGAACTGTGTGTCCCCTCCACAGCCGTGACGTTGCCTTCATGAAGGCCCCGCAAGCAACGCAGCGCCTGTACGAGATGCAGAGGTTGCAAAGGCAGCAGGAGGCAGAGGCGTTGGGGTGAATGCGCACTGCTGAGCCCGCTTCCGCTCGCTCTTTGACGCACATGTAGGTTACGGGAGGTGACAGCTCGGGGAGGCAGGGCAAGCGCAGACAGCAGAACCATGATAGAAGAGAGGCGAAGCCAACAAAACCTCTGGGGGTGGGGGGCATCGCGGTGTGAGGAGGCAGGCAGGGCAGGAGGTAGGGAAGCATGGCCGAGCGCGCACAGCCATTCATGACACAACAGCGGCTGGCACCTGAGTGTGTGCTGTGGACAGTGATCGCAACCAATCGTTGCCTGTTCCCCAGCCCCATCACACTCACTCAGAAGCCCTGCCGCTGCGCTAGAGGAAGGCATGTTGAATCAGCCATCAACCAATCCTGTCAGCCCCTGCTGTCACAGCCCTGTCACTCTCTGGTGCTTGTGACCCGCACCTGCCCAGTGGCGAGATCGTGACAATACACGTCAGGCCCTGCCGCGACCAGCAGGTGCTTTCCCCGCACCGCCAGTGCTGACACCCAGTCGCGGTACGACAGTACGCTGCTAGGCTCGAGACACGTGGGGCTGCGGTGGCGTGTGAAGGTGCGCACTGCACAGGCGCAGCACGCAGCAGACACGGGCGGCAGCAGACGAAGTAAGCAAGCTGGGCTGGTTGGTTGTAGGGGCAGGATTAGCAAACCAGGGCGGTGCATCCGCAGCGTCCAAGTAATGCCTTGGGAGGGTGCCACTGCTGCTGTCAACCAACCCTCAACGTGCCTGACTGACGCATCCCTGCACCAGGACCCTGCTATGCTCCACTAAAACTATTGTGCGCACAACCTGNCCCCCATCATGTTACATGAAGTTACCTGAGTGAGGTGACCTGAAAGGGACCGGAGCCAAACCTACCTGTGCAGTCCCATGACCCACTGTACAGCGCATGGTCCGCCAAGTGCAATGATGAAACAGGGCCGCTGTGGTCGCGCAGTATGGCATGCGGCTGGGAGAGGTCGAAAGGCGATGATCTCCCTGCTGGCCCCCATCGCATGGCAGCGTTTGGATATCCACCGGAGCTGCTGCCATTTGCGCCGTGGGTGGTATGGTAGGTGTGGGAGGTGAACAGGCGGATGGTGTGGTCTGTACCGCCCGACAGCAGCAGGTGGTCATCAAGGGCAACGCTGCGCACTGTACCCTTCTGAGGCTTGGTACAGGCCAGAGGCAGGCCCGATGCTAGGTCCCACAGGCGCACTGTGCGGTCCAGGGAACCTGTGGGCCAAAATGTGGAAGTTTGGGTTGTGTAGCACGTGAGTGTTCCAGGCAGCATTCTTGCAGGGCTGTACAAATAACGTGGTACAAGTGTGGCGGATGGAGGATGCCATCTTGCCATCGTCAACAGGGCGTTGTTCACCTATGCAACCGAACCTGCTTCAATCTGCTGACCATGCTAGTGTGTTCACAGCAGTCAAATGCCTTGCGTAGGCCAAGGTGGCGACAGCTGGGCATCCTTGTTGGAACTCAGCATTCGCTTTGAAGCCCTGGTTACCACAGACCCACAAGCCTGTCCTGTTGCCCTGCCCTTACCGGTTGCCATGAGACTGCCATGCATCTTGAGCGCACGCACGCCCATGCGGTGGCCATACATCTCTTCCATCCTCCAGCGCCCTTGGTAGCATGCGGTCTTGTGCACGTGCTGGCTGAACAGGCGGTGCCACTGCATGGCCGGCTGCCTCTCTGCCAAGGCGCCAGTGCCACCAAGATGTGTTACAGCTGTGCTGGTGCTTCCTGGGTTCTGGGAGGCGTTGCACGGGCCAGTTGCCTTGCTGGCTGCAATGCTGGGCCTCGCTGGCAGACGCCAGCGCTCATTAAAGAAAGATGCCCACTGCTGATTGCAGTCGCTGGTGGCGACGCGGTGCCAAAGTTTGCATGTGGCTGAAGCGCGCAACAGGTCGCGTGGCCCAAGGAAGGCAAAGACCGCAGGCAACGGTAGCCAGGGCGCGATCGGATGCTCATCAGCCATGGTACAGTGCCGGCGTCTGAGCTCGATAGTGGCCAGTTAAGTGGCATCCTTTTCAAAAAGCCATTTGCCACACTGCAAATTGCTCGTGAGGTTACTTGTTTGCACTGCAGAACTGCGCCATCTGCACCAACATCTGCGTCAAAGTGGCAGTGAACAATTCAAATGTATAGGGCATCAGAAGACTTGCCTGAAATGTTGATGAAGTTAATGGGTTTTCGTGCACACGTGTGCACGCAGCTTACGAAACACTGCACTTGAGGAAAAACAATTAAGGCAGTTGAAGCCTGGCCAGGTGACTGTGCCGCTGCTTCTGTAATTGTACGTGCGTAAAACTAACACCGCCGAAATCTGCCTTTCCTCAACTCACTGTGGGGGCCACGCCTGACCTGCACTCTGGCATACCAGTACTCATCCAACCCCTCATGCCCTGCCCCGCGGCACTATGGTGAGCTTGCTGTCCAGTTCCATAAGCTCCTCCAGGCTCATGCGCCCCAGCTCCAGCTCCAGAACCTCGGGCGTGCTATGCCGATAGTCCTCCAGGCTCAGGACCATGGGCACAGCCTGTGCAGCCAGGCTTCGCGACAGCTGGCTCACGCCCCCGCCAGCAACGCGGGTGACGCCATCGCCAACAGCTCCGCTGGGGCCGCCTGCCTCGACAGGAAGTGGCAACGGCACACGCAGCTGCAGCCGCCCACCTCCGCCGCCCGGCATCTTAGGCTTGGGCTTTGCACCCAGCCCTTTCAGTGGCAGCAGAAGCTCGCTGATGCCCCCAAGGGACTGCAGGTCGTCCACGATGTTGATAGATGTTGCATCGTCCTGCTGCTGGTTCTCTCGCCTGCATAACCGGCAGGGCATGTGTGTGGAAAGTTTCAAGCATCAACGGGAACACGCAAGAAGTTTTGCCTGGATGGCTGCCATTTGAGACCCCGCTAGCGGCAAGGGACTTACTGTGGTCGTGCACAAGTGTCATGATCAGAGAGTTTACGTTGCAAACATGTGGTGCATGGCGGCATGCTGCCCCCTGGTCGCGCACCTGATGCGTTGGAGGGTGAGGTCAATGCTGTCCACGTCATCCTCCAGCACCGAGCCCAGCCCTCGCCTTGACCTGCCTGCCTGGCCTTTGGCGCCATCGCCTCCCTGACCCAGGGCCAGGGCCTGTGTTGAGTACTGAGACAAGCCACTGGTGGGGCGGGAGGTGGTTGCGCAGGCGTGAGGCTGCGCTTCACATGGGAAACTGGCCGGGCTGTAAGGTTCCTCCGGAGCTGCGTTCTGCCTTTGAACCACCAAGCTGCCTGCCACTGCACTGGGGTTGCCAAGCCGCTGACGGTCCCTTGCGCCACCAGTGGTGTCAGCACCAGCTGTGGCCAGGGCCAAAGGGGAGGATGGCCGTGGCAGCGGCGACGAACTTGAGGCTAGATGCAAGTCACCCAGACCCGCAGCCCTTGTCCCCAATGCAGATGTAGGCGCATCTCGGAGGGCAGTGGTGTTGCTGTGCTCGGCGCTCGCACCAAGTGCCATCGCTCCAACGCCCGCTGCCTGCTGGCCCTCTTGCGTTGTTCGTGGAGCTTGTGCGGCAGGCACCAGGCTGGGCGCGGGAAGATCGGCTCCTGCTTCCAAGGCAGCCGACAGAGAATGCGCCTGCATCGCTGACCTTGGATTGCCACCCCTGCTCAGCAACAAGGGCGTGGCTACAGCCCTTGGCGCCTGCACCACCTGGCCATTTGCAGCTGCGCCAGACCCTATCCTTATTCCTATCCCTGTCCCTGGCCTTGGCCTTGGCCCAGGCCCCAGGCTGCTGTCTGCTCTATTGCTCGCGGCCTGGCTGCTGGCCTGTAGTGGTCCGCTCAGTGTGTGCGTGATGGGATTTGCGGTCATGGGCCTCACTGCAGCTGCGGAGCCGGCGCTGGTACCTGGCCTCAGCTTTGGGTCAAGCTGGTCAAGGGGCAGGACTGTACCGGGCTTATATGGCACAGTGCGGTGCGGTAGTACCGTCAGCCTGCGGTGAGAAGAGGGGCAGCATGGGTGCCGGTACAAAGAGTGAGGTGTTTTCCCTAGGCTTGTGCTGGAAAACATTAGCAGGTGACAGCACACCACCGGCGGTTGCCCCGCCTGTCCGAGTAAGCCTTCAAACCAATCTATGTTGGAGCTAGATGTTGTAAGCCCTTCGCTTGAATGAAAAGACCAATGCGCCCTCACAGCGTCCACTGTTACCACTGCTGGCAATGGTACTGCTCCATTTACCCAATCATGCGGGGCTTACAGCAGAGCTTACTTCGGGGCTGTGCTGGCATCAGCGGCAGACTTTGTCGTCCCTGCGCTGGCGATGCCCCCAGGCCTTAACGACCCTGAGCGATGGCTAGGCCTGGCATAGAAGTCATGAGACGGTGCTCCTGACGACGTAGGCCGGGAAAAGCCAAGAAGCGATGCTGCAATGTGGTTCCCCCTGCTGCTAGCAGCCTCGTGCGTCAGTATTTCTGATTGTCGTGGCAGCTCGCATGCACGCTGCAATGTACTGGTCGTTGTACTGCCGCTGCTCTGCGGTGCAGGTGCCGCGCAGGCCTGATGTGAGTGCGACCGCAGCGCTGACGCAGACAGTGCTGACCCTGGTATTGCCCCGCCGCCAGCGTACGGGCTGCGCTTGCCTGCTCCATAGTTTGGGTTGCGGCTGGCATTGAGTGCTGAAGCCAGCGGACTTGCCATACTACATTGAAGCAGCTGGCTCAGCTGCTCCCTGCTTTGAGTGCTCATGCTTTTGCTCAAAGGTTTGGAGTACTGTTGCTGCTGCTGCGCTGTGTGTGGCAAGGCTGTCCCATGGCTTGCTGGCTCTAACTTTGAGGTTGAACGCCTGTGCATCAGGCATATGAGTGTGTCAGAGCGCTGGGCTGACTACTTTTCCCATGCACCACAGTGGTCAAGCCTCACCTGGCGCCACTCGTTCCCGGGCGTGCAGTCCCGACATCTGCGCCAACTGCAAGCCGCTGCAGCACAGAAGCGCTACCTCTGCTGGGCTCCGACGCCTGCACAAGGAGAACACTATGGCTCATCATGTAGGTATTGCGCACAACAATGGGTCCGCAGTTGCCCAGGGGGCGACGCACCCCTGCCATGAGACTGCCAAGGCGCACGCTCAGGCACCGTGCGCTTCGCAGAGGAAGCTGCAGTGGTATTACACAATGAACATGCTGAATTCAGCATGTGCCCAACCTTAGAATGTGGGAAATCAAATGCACCGCACGGTGGCAGAAAAACCATTGTCAACAGACACTGTTGACCTCTTGGTTTCAGCTGAAGTGGTTGAAACATGCATAAAGGAGAATCTTCTGCCAGCACCGGGCATAAAAATGCAATGCAGCAACTGAAAACTGTCAACACTCGAGAGCTCTCATGTGCACCACACCTAACAGGGACCTTAGAGCCCTGCTGTGCAGCAGATACACACAGGCAATACACGTCACATACATTGCAAGCGCGTCACGCATGCAGCTACAGTGCCCCCAGCAGCAGCAAATGGTTGAATGCTGCTGCTGCTGCTGCTGGTGCAACTCCTACAACTTGCGTTTTGACCTCGTCTTGCTCATAGGACTGAAAAGGGTAGCTAGTCCTTTAAACCCCCTTTCAAAGTTTTCCTGATGCAGATATGCTGGGCTGCGCTACAGTGTCTACAGGTCAGCCCAAGTCCCCACCCCTCACTATCCCTACAGGAGGCAGTGGCAGGGGCTTCAAGCCACAAACAATGACACAATCACCACCGCAGCCACCGCCATGGCGAAGAAGCCTAGAGCAACAGCTGGTGTCATGACAGACCAACGGTCCTGGGGACGAGCGTCAGCGACAGCTCTGCCGATGCAATGCACTGCATCCACCACAGCATCACCGGTGCTGCGGAGCAACAGATGGGTGATGGCATTGCGGAAGTGGTGAATTGCCATGGCAGAGGTTGAGGACATGGCTGCGGACAAATAAGCATCCAGCTCAGCTCAGCGCATCCACACCAGAGTGACCTCCACAGCGCCCCTTGCATTGGCAGTACAGCTCTTGTTGAGGCAATCGCAGCCTAGGCCTACACGACTGCCCCAGGTCCATACGCAGTGCAAAGGCCACATTGCCTTGGCTCACCTTTGCTTGTTCCTGACCGCCTGCGTGAGCTGGCTGATGATCAGGCGAGACATGCCGTCGTCGAAATTGAGCGTACGCCCTCTCCGCGCCTGACAGCCCGGGCTGTCAGGGGCCCCTTGCAGGGGCCCCTTGCTGGTCGCCCACCGACACAAGCAGGACTACACCTGGGCACAGCGCACGTACGGGTGGCACAAGGGGTGGGACGACCGTCTCGAAAAACACGGCATCAAGCGTGGAGGCCCTTAGGCTTTCGCACAGTGCTGACAACCAGCACCTAATAACAGCCCGCCAGTCAACACCACACGCTTGCCTGTGTCACACTCAGTGCGTGCCCCACTGCTTGTACAGCGAGTCTGCACGTGCACGCAGGAAGAAAGCGCCATGGCCGCAGGTTCAGGTGAAGCGGTTAGAGGTGTGCAGGCTGCTTATGCATCAGAAACCGCAACTCAGCATCCAACAGTTGAGTGGATAGAAGCGTACCCGCTAGGTCTGCAGCTGCCGTGGCTGCAGATTGCCCTTGTGAGACGTTAAGGGATTGAACGAGTGCAACCGCAACCTGCATGGCCAACACCATGCACGTGCCATGCATGATCAGCTCAAATCGCAGTACAGGCCAGTTCAGGCACATGCACCTCGCCGACGCACAAGCAAGCCTTACTTGCATGGCCATGTGCATACTGCAATTTGGGCTCACCTGCACGCTGACGAGTTCATCTCCGCAGCGTGTTCTGCCATAGGGCAACCTGCCCTGGGCAACCGTTGCTGTGACCGCATCCACGGCGTCCGCGCTGCTCTCGACCAAAACGTGCTGCGGGTCGCAGAGCCAGGAAGGGGTGTATTCTGTGCGGCTGCACAGTATTCCGTACCTCTGGGGGTCGGGCAGCAATACTGTTGTGACGCCATCCTCGGAGGCCTCGCCGCTGTCGCCTTCTCTGCGCGCAATGCTGTGCTGTTGACTGGAGGTATCTGCCAGCCAGTGCCAGGCTGCATCACGCGTGCAGGAGCACAGGGGCAGGCCCAGGAGCAACAGAGCCCGCGCGGACATGCCTGGGGCTTGTGCTGTTTTGGGACGTAGGTTTTGACTGGAAACGCCCGCTGTCTATTGTTGTGCAGGTGGGGAATATGCACTGGTGCGTATCAGGGAATTGTGGGTAACTCCTTCCGTACAATGTTGCGGCATGTGGCACAGACTACATTGCCAATAGTTGCTTGTGGGATTGGGGGAGGAGCCACGGATGGTGTTGGGTCAGGTCAGCTCGCGTCACAGAAGGAACAAAGAACGTCAGGAGCAGCGATATGGCGCGGCGCACCTGGGGCCCTGCAAAATGCTCTGTCTGCCACAGAAACTGAGCAACTATGGGTGTCTTATGTTCGCTTGCTTAGTGTTGGATTTCCAAACTGTTGTGAGTTATCAGTGCCGGAACCCAGTGTTGGGGGGGTCTTCCTGGCGGCTGCACAGTGTGAACCAAGGCTGTGGCAGTGGCGGAGCAGGGATTCCTCACAATGGGTGACGCTCGTACATGATCAGAACTCGTGCTTCACGAGAGCTATGCACGCCTCGCCCTGCGGCGCACTGTCGTGTCCTCGTCCTCCTCGACCTCTGCCTTGATCTCCTGCAGGGCACATAACGTGCACACGAGCGACATAGGTTAAGGCAAGTTAACACGCAATCATCAGGATTCGGGAGTTCGCCCCGCGCCGGGTGTCATCATATGATGCATCAGCACTGCTCAGCCTTGCCTGCAAGGCCAAGCTCACCTTGTCTTCTTCCCCTGCCTCCTCCTTGACGTTGCCTGCCTTATCGTCCCCTTCGCTGGCTTTGTTGTTGTCATCACCACCTTGTGCCGCAATCCGCTTCTCCTCTTTCTCATCACCGTCCTCTTTCCGGTGCTCGCCCGCCGCCTCGTTGCCCGCAGCTGCTGCTGCTGCTGCTGCTGCTTCGTAGCGCTTCTTCTTCTGCAGCCTCTGCAAAACAAGCAGCAGTTAACGCAGCAAGATTGCTTGAGCCCTGGCTGACCAGCAGGCACAAAGCCTCACAGCAGGCTTAGCGTCAACACGCATGCGCGCAGTGCAACGCAAAGCACAGCACAGCATAGCACAGCACAGAGCAGCACTGCACGGAGCGCTCTGTGCGACCACTACAGTTAAACGACCCAGGTTTGACCGCCGTTTCAATGCCTATGGTGCTGAGCCCTGCCGCAGCCGGCTGTCGCTGTCCCAGGTATAGCCTCGGCATGGTGTTCACCTTAAACGCAGCATGCTGCGTTGAAGGTGAAGACCATTTAAGGTGCGCACCTGCAAGACATATGCTGCCGCACCTTGCCGCCCACGCACAGCGCAGCGCGCCTTGCAACATTCAAACCACCCTGAATGAGGGTCCCCTCATAAACCCACTCCCACGCATCCCTCGCCCCACACCACACCCACTCTCGATACCCCCTCATGCTGCCCCTGGGGCACTTGCTACACTTACCATGCCGGGCACGGCCAGCAGCAGTGTCAGCACCAGCACCACTGGGGCTGCCAGTAGGCCGTACACGGAGGAAGGGGTGCGGTTGACGGCCTCGATGGCGCCCTTGGACAGCGGGCGCAGGAAGCGCATGCCCTCGCTCTCAAGGAACTGCAGCAATGTGGTGCCAGGTGTCAGGAGTGTGGTGGTGGGTGAGGGGGAGGGAGGATCATGAGATTGACGGCTGCAGAGCTTCATGGCTGCAGAGCTTCATGGCTGCAGAGCTTCATGCTAGAGGGACTGCTGCAATGTGGTGTCAGGAGGGGGGGGGAGGGAGGCACCATGGAATGCACAAATGCAGAGCTGCATGATCGAGGGACTGCAGCAATGTGGAGCCCCACGTAAAAGAGCGTGCAGGGGCGGAATATCAAGTGACAGCTGCAGCGCGGCACGTTCCAGGGACTGTGGCACATGGTGGCCATGCGCAGGAAAGGAGACAGGAAGGGGCTAGCAGGCAGGCAATGGAGTGCACCTGTTGCATTCCCGAGGATCGCTTAGGCAGGTCATGCGCAGAGCAGGCAAATACGTGCCCGACTTCACCTTGCCGCTGTGTCCCAGCTCTTGTTACGTTCCACCCTGCCCCTCCCCTCAACTGCCTGCTTTGCCAACACTTCACCACTCCTGCCAACTCCCTTCTCAACCACCACTCTACAGACCTACCCGTCACCCCTCCTCCCGCATCCTCTCAAGCCCAACACTCACGTCCAGGACCCAGTATGCCAGCGTGTGCGTGACGTCCTGGGGCCCGCTCTTGGCCCTCTCCTCTGCCTTCTCACGGCGCTTGCGCTCCGCCTCGCCCACCTCGCTCTTGGTCTTGGCCTCCGCAGACTTCTTCTGCGGGGGTTGAGTGATGACACAACAGCGCGGGGCACCAAGTATGGTGAAGCAGGCTCAGATGTCCAGTAGAAATGTACTTGAACACAGAGTTCCTGTCATGAAGCAGAAGCTGTTGCCTTTGTTGACAGGATGGTGGCACAACAACAACAGCGAGCAGCGTGGAGCCTTGCACAGATGCTCAAGCGCAGGTCCCTGGACAGCCTGCACGGCTTAGTGCAGCATCTGCCATCATGCTAGGCCACAGATACCTTGCTCCCCCTGCCTCAACCATCTGGATGTCAGCAGCGGAAGGGACTCATTTGTAACGGGCACCCTGGCCATGATCTTGCAACCCCTTCGCCTCCCCTGCAACCTTGAGTGAGACGCCCCCACCACCCACACCACACCAAGCCAATCCCGCCACCGCCCATCCCGGTCCGCACCCACGCCAGCCAGCATTGCACCAGCCAACCTCACCGCCACCACACACCCGCCACCACGTCACCCAACCCAAGCCAGCTACCACCCTGCTAGCGCCAAGGCTTGAGCAGCCCGACCATTACCGTTCCCCTCGCACCTTGGCGGCAAACTTGGGCTGCCACACCTCCTTGCGCAGGGCCTCAGCCTCGCTTGCATCACGGCCAACATAGATGTTATCAAACTGGTATCCATCATCGATAGTCCAGATCTGGGGAGCAATGAGTGGGCGAAGCAGTTGATGGGAGGTGACAAGGGGTGGAGGGGTGTTGCGAGAGGGGAAACGGTTGGTGGGGATGCAAGGTGCAGGCAGCGCACTAACGCACAATGAGCCTGCACCTGCACTGAACACCATCCCTCATGGCTCTCTTGCGCTGCAAGAAGCGGCATGGAGCTGAGGCACACGAGTACCATGATATGTCACAACTGTCTCTATAGTGAAATGACTTGTCCCACCTCAAATGCAATGGCACCAATGTTGCCGATGTGCTTCAGGGGCTCAGTATCCTCGTGGTAGTCAGGGTTGGGGATGGTCTTCTGAACCCAGGGGCCCTGGGAGGAGTGCAGCAGCAAGCAGGCACGACAGGGTGAGAGGCAGGACATCAGCCGCGACGCGCAGCAGGCGGGACAGTCGCGATATGAGAGAGGCAGGACAGCACGGGCTCTCCACACCTGCGGCTGCAACCTGGATCCCTCACCTGTTCGCCCCACAGCTCCCCCCCCCACACCCCTGCCCTGCACCTTGTACGCTGGGTTACTGATCATGGGTGGTGTCCAAGGGCCCTTGTAGGCGGGGTTGCGCTTCATGGGCCGCCTCCACTCGCCACATCCCACGCGCTTGCACTTGGGGTTGGGGACCTGGGGGGGCTCCCAGTCGCCGTCCTCCTCATTGTCCCAATCAACGGGCCGCTTGGCCTCTGGTTGGTGGTTGGCAAGGGAAGGAGAAGCGGGGGTCAAGCCGCGAGGGATAAGGATTTAGGGCCAGGGATTGGAGTATACATACAGTTGACGGTCACGTTGGGCTGGAATCTTCCGCTCCTACATTGGCATTCGAGGCCCCTCACATTGACCAGGTGCTTGTAATGGGTTTGGGACGAAAGCAAACCCTGCCCTCTGTCCTGTCTCGCCCGCTGCCCCGTTCTCTTCCCCAGGGCCCCGCTACGAACCACTCACTCAGGTCTGGCACGGTGACTGGCTCGTCGTCCAGCCATCCCCTGGGCTTGTTCTTGGACTCGTCAGGAATCTCAGGCCGCATGTCCCAGTCCTCAGGCTGGGTGGCCTCAGGGTCAGGGATCCTGCGCCATTTGCAATTGGGGTTGCAAGGGCAAGGAATGGTGAGAAAGTGCTCACATGCGGCAAGGGTGGTAACTCGGCATAAATGAAGCTGAGGGGCGTTGCCAAGCTAGAAGTCTTGGGGTTGGAGACTCAATACCATTCGTTTGAGGGTTACAGAAACAACTTACGGGACATTGTTCTATTTTTTCAAGATGCCAGCCTTTACTTTCACATTTGGCCAAGCCTGCTGCCCACACTCACATCGCCTCGTCCACCCAGTCCGCTGGCTTCTTGTCCTCTGGGTCAGGCAGCTCCTTGGGTGGGTTGATGGAGGGCTCCAGGGACTCAAACAGGCTGCCGCTGCTCCGCACCTCACCATCGACCAGCACCTCAAACCTGGTGGAGGAGCAGGTTGCAGAGCAGTGGTACAGCAGGTGTCAGAGCAGGTGGCAGCGCAGGTGGCAGCCGAGCAGATGGCAGGACAACCAAGTGTTGGCATGGACTGTCAAAGTGCAGTGAAGTGAGCCAGGGAATCAGTGGCTAGTGATGGACAGCACAAAGAGAAACAAACGCTACGCCCCTTAGGGGCATTGGTTCGGCTTGGGGAGCAGTGGGGGCGGCACAGCAAGGTGATGAGCAGTCAGGTGGGCTGAGTGCTTAGTGGCTGAGAGCAGAGCAGCACAGACGTGGCAGGGCGGGTCAGCTAAGCGTGCGGAGTGGAGGAACTAAGGCCGGGTGACGCATGTTGTCAAGCGCCTTCCCTCCACCAGCAGCCCTTGACTGCCAAGGCAAGCCGTATGACTGCCACACGGTCAAGTACCTGCCTCGCACGCTCTCCCATACCTACGTGTTGTCTGGCTTGACGATGAGGGTGTACACGTGGGGCAGTGCATCAACGATGGGGTGAGGGTGTGGCTTGAGGTGCTTCTCCTCCACCTCGCCCGTCACGGGGCTGCGGTGGCGCAGAATCAGGTGGATCTGTGTGCACACCACAGAAGTTAGGGAGGGATGCCGTCAGAGGCACCAAGGGGGGTGAAGGCTGGATCAGGTGGGTCTGTGAGCATGCCTCTGCACGCGTGGCTGGGAAAAGCTATCCCAAGGGAGGGCGCAAATGTGAAATAAGCACCGCGGCGCAATTTCTGATTCCCAAGCGCACCAATTGTGCAACTCCACGCTCCACACCTTGCCGTTGGGGTCTCCACACTTGTCAGGCCCGAACATGATGGTGTAGGGCGTGGTGTCCACCAAGTCTTCTGCCTTGAAGCCGTTGGCGTGAGTGAGCAGCTTCACATAGCTGCCGCCACAGTTGTAGCCGCTGGTGTAAGTGGTCTCGTACTGCACCACAAGGCCCTCAGAAGGGTCTAGGGGCTGTGGCAGGAGCGCCGTCAGGCCGTAGTGCTGTGACTTCTCGGGCACCTGTTTTGGAGAAGGGTGCAGGTAAGGCAAACACAGGCAACGCACTTTGGAGCATAATAAATTGAGACCTGCAGGATTTGTATCTCTACATGGCGACTGGTGTTGGTGCTGGTATTGATAAGCCCAAGATCTTGGGCTCCTCACTGCCTCCTACGCACCCTCAGCTCAGCGTCCTCGTTGCCAACGGCTTCGAAGACGCCCGTGTACTTGTCTGCTGATGAATGCACCCACTTGTCGCCCCAGCCTGCATCAAATGACTCGAGAAGCACGGCAGTAGGCGCCACCTCGTGTAGCGATGCAGCGGAGGCAGCCAATGCCACTGCAGCTGCTAGCAGCAGCAACAGGGCTTGTCGAGAGCGCATGGCGTGCACGAAATTGGCCTGAGAGGATCGATATCCAGAAGAATTTTAGGCGGGCCCCACACACGTTCGCACCCAGGTGCTGCAAGTTTGCCTTGGAAGCTTGCTTAGCGCAAGACACACGTGAGCATACTTCTCACGTCCTTGCGCGCTGTACCTGAGTTCTCAACCTTGACCCAAGCCTCCGCTGACCAAGGCAGAGGCGCGCCCCGCTCGCTCGACGCTGCATGGGCTGCGCTGGCTGCTTCGCGTGGAGCGACTCACATGCGGCCAGCAAATACAATGCCGCCAAGGTGCTTTTGGAGAAGGTGTTCCCAACACCCCCTGCAGGAGCTGCACTGCAGCTGCAGCATGCCACCTCCAGCTCCAACCTAGCAGCCCCTCATTGATTTGGTTTCACCCCAGGTCTGACGTTTCAGCTGCCACATTGCCCCGTGTTGCCCCCCCAGTGGTTCTACCTAACTGGCTTCACGCTCACAGCAGTTCTGACATGGCTGCTAAGGGACTTTGCCGGCCAGTGGTTCGCTGCCAACGCCAAGGCCTTTGGCATGTGCCAGGTGTGTGGACAGGCAGACAGGAGGACAGCAGTAAACGGACCACCATGGTCAACCACCGGCAGTGGGATTTTGATATCACGGCACCAGGCTGGAGCACCTCTTGTTGAAGCCGCAGGGCCTTTGCCATCAGACAGCTTAAATATACGATACCCAACACACATGACGCATACAGCTGTAGGCTAGCATCGTAGCTCGGCATCACAGGCAGCTGCCCCCATCAACAGCCTGCAGCCCAGCCCTGCTCTGCCCTGCCAAGCTCTGCTCAGCCATGCCATGCCCAGTCGCACCTCTCAAAGCACAAAGCATCTCTGTCTGCCTTGCCATGCCCTGCTTGATCCTGATCACAGAACGCTGGTGGCAGCCACCAGCAAGAGTGCGGGTCCCAGGAGGTCGCGGCCCGCGTCAGCTTCGCCAACTTCTGCTTCTTCGTGCTGCATAGCCTGCTGACCCTGTGCATCCGTGACGAAGATGACCCGCGTGTCAACCTGCATGGCGGCCTCTTTGGTTGGAAGACGCTGCTGTGGCTGGGGGCCATCGTAGGCTTCTTCTTCGTGCCTTCGCCTGCCCTGGTCGGCTATCTCCAGGTGCGCCTGCGCTCCTGACTTGGCCCAGCGACTTGTCCTTCTGTCCTGGTCCGTCGTACACGTCAGGCTGCGTGCCGCCCCTGCGTTGCCTGACCCACCTGCGGCAGCAGCCTGGCTTGGTTCTGTCCACAGCTCCTGATGTTGGGACCAAGAAGTTGCTGACACTCGCATGGCACACAAGAGGCGTCTGCATTGCAGACCCTGAGCATTGAATACCTTTATCCTCAACAAATTATTCGGAAAGCAGTGGCCCATTGGCACCGCGTGTCGCCAAACTGCACCCGAGGTTGTCACACAGGCAGACACACGCTCCCCTTCACCCTCACCCTTGTCCTCCTGCTCCCATCCGCAACGCACAGGTGGCACGTGCTGGCTCAGGCCTCTTCCTGGTGCTGCAGCTGGTGCTGCTCATCGACTTCATTTACCAGGTGCGCAGCACCGCGGCATGCTGGTGTAAGTGCGATGGCACTGGTGGTTGTTGGGGCTACGTGTTCTGAGCACGCGCGAGGTGCCTGGCTGCGAGAGTGACGGCGTGGGCAGAGGGCGCTTCTTGTATGGTGCCTAAGCCAGTTGAGCCTGGTTGCTTGGTGCTGGCACTGAGCAAGTATACGCGAAAGCAGAAACTGCCAGCAAGTTCGGCAGCGGCGCACTTACTGCACAATTTGCTTCGGTCCACATCCTATAGGCCATTTCCCTTGAACCATCAACGCACCACCTTGAATCACTCGTTCACAGCCCCCAGACCCTGATCGCTACCACACCACAACGTGTGGTCTGTCGTGACACTTCGCCCTTTCCTCATCCCTGCCCTTCACACCTACCCACCCGCTTTCCCCCGCAGATCAACGAGTGGCTGGTGTCCCGGGAGAGCCGCTGGGCGTGGGCGCTGCTGCTGATAGCAACCACCATCTGCTACGGCGGCGGCCTCACCATCGTGGCCTTCAGCTACATCGGCTTCTGCCCCAGCGGGTCCTGCAGCCTCAACCTGTTCTTCACCACCTGGAGCCTCGTAGTGCTGTTCCTGCTGGTCGGGGTGCTGCTTCTGCGGAGGCGCGCGCCCACCGCTGGGCTGCTGACTTCCGGGGCGGTGTTCCTGTACTGCAGGTGTGAACGCGCTGCACCCTGAACTTATGCGTACGCAGCGCCGCTGCACGCCGTGCCCCGTTGCGTTGGCTGTTAAGGCGCCTGTGCATGTGCTCATAGGGCCCTGCCCTGTAGCGCCCTGTGCTGTACAGTATCCTCACTGACGCAAGCATACTTGCCTGTACCGCCCCCTCGCGCCCTGTACCGCAGTGCCCTGCTGTACAGTGCCCTTAACAGCGAGCCCAAAGACTATGACTGCAGGGTCAGCAATGGCGCCAGCAGCCAGGCCATGGTGGTGAGTGAACCAAGCTCAGCCATGCTCCATGGGCATGCCCTAGCCTCTGTCAAAGCAGCGTGGACAGCATCGTTAGCATTACATTGAACTCTAAATGCTTCCTGCACACGTCGCTTGCATGTTGCAGGATATGGCAGCGCTCCTAGACTCCTGGACCCCACCCACGCGCGCTGCTCCCCTCAGTCATCATCATGCCCCCGTTGCCCCTCCCCTCACCTTGCACCTGTCACAACAAATTGTGTCTCCACACCCATTTCCTGCCCACCACCACACTCACCCCTTGCCCTCCCCGTTCCTGCGCAGGTGGTTGGCTTCCTCATTGCTTTGACAACAGTCCTGTACAGCACCTACTCAGCGGGCGTGTCAAGCGACGAGCTGTTCGGCCGCGGGCCTGCCTCCGCGTCAGGGGCGCTGCAGCCGAACGAGGACGCGCGCCCGGGACTGCCGTACCGTGCAGGTAAACCCGTACTGCCAGTGGCAGCGTCAGCCGGCACGCAGAGCTGAGCTTGTCTCGTGTTCAACATGCTGTTGACTCGCTTAGCCAACATGACATCCTCATGCCCCGACACAACGTGTATGCTCCTGTCCTGCCACAGACTTCTTCCACCTGATCTTTGCGCTGGCGTCCATGTACATAGGCATGCTGTTCAGTGACTGGCAGGTGAGTTGCTTGTTGTGGGAAAGACTTAAGTGCTATCCCGCCACACCCTGTGACTATAGAAAAGACAAGCGCCACTGTCGCATCAAAACGGGAAGAGCGTGAAGCGCACCTCACATGAAACTCAACGCGCAGGCTCTGCAGGCTCGCTGTTGGTGCTACCGCACCGCACGCCCAACCTGCATCCCCTGCTCCGCCCTTGCCACTGGTGCACCAGGTGTCGCCCTCCACCAAGGTGTTTGAGATCGACCAGGGCTGGATCAGCACCTTTGTCAAGATGGGTGCCAAGTGGCTGGCGGAGCTGCTGTACCTATGGTCAGTCGTGGCGCCCGCCGTGTTCCCCGACAGGGACTTCGGTTATAAGACATGAGTCAGCTGCTGGGCTTGGGGAATCATCAAATAGCGGGAAACGAATGGTTGCCGCTGCCGGTGCCGTCTGTTGCTGATCACTCAGCTGAACTATTTAGTGGCACATACATTTGCTGAAGCTGTCAAAAGCCCTGCTAAGCCTTGAATCGCAGGCACTTGTGAAATAACCTACCTGGTGTTCAGGCGCCATGCACACATTTCAAACATGACACTTGGGTCTGTTGTATAGCCTTGCCTTGCCCAAGCAAGACGGAACGTCATTCATCCACACTCTGTGCTTTTACATAGCCTCGTGTCCCGGTGCATACACCTGCTGCAAGCATCACCAGTCGGTCCCCCCCATCAACAACAACGCAACAGAAAGAGATACAGGGCGTATATTCCCTAGCCTGTATTGCCCTGTGGTATTTACATACAAGGACTCTGGAGCCTTGCCTGCTGACAACCCAGGAGGAACATCAAGGCTTTGTAGTGCTTGCCGCCTGCACCTTGGTAGAGCAGCCCTCGGGAAACGCCTGTGGCAACAGGCAGCACAGCCAGCAAGTTGCAGGTGCAGTAAGGGCGCATGATCTGCCATGGCTGCCCGTCAAGAGTGACTTCCACTGATCAATAAACCTTCAAGGAGGCTGGCTCAACGCGACAAGAGAATGCACAAATTGAAACTTACTACGTTGGGCGCGCAGCACACCTCTTGGCTCACGTACACGCCCCAACCTAGGACCATGGTCACAGCAGCAAGCAACAGGAGCAGCAGCATTCATGTGCTGTGGGGGTCTTGATGCAACGTGGCACAAGCAACTGCTGCTTGAAGCACCATCGTTTGTCCTTATGAAGAGCCAGGTTGTGGATCATTTTGCAGGAGTGAACCATTTTGATCAAGCCAAGCACTGGTGCATGATAGTGACAGAACCGCACCTCGTGCGCCTCTGCTGTTCAATGCACAGCACTCACCCCTATTGCAGGCTGACACATCTTCTTCCAGGCGGCACTTGCGCACGGGGTTGTAGGAGTCAATCACCTGCGCAGGCATAAATAACACAGTGATGCAAGCAATCATGTCCCTGTCAGGGTGCTCTGTGCCCTTGGTGTGATCTCGTGCACAAGCCATTTGGGTGGCTGGGGGCCTGTCTCTTGCCTGGATTCTTCATCAACTGCCGGCAGTGCTCCTAGCCCTGACCTCAACCTGTAATTGATTCATTCACATGCTCCTCACCTACCCAACAAGGAGTGGGAGGAGGGCGGGAGCAGCCCTCTCCGAATGCAGCACCAATGGCGCAGCAAGCGTCCTTGGTCGTCCAACTCTGAACACCAGCATCTGCATCGTGGCAGTGTGGAAGCCGTGCAAGGAGGATGACACAAGAGGTGAAAGTTGGAAGAGCAAGAGCATACAGCTGGGCCAGGGAAGGGCTGGACTGGAGCTTTGAATATGCTGCGTGCTGGGTTCGACTGCTCGAAAAGCGACAGCCTATGCATTACCCCAGCCAACCCAAGGGTAGGTATGGATCTCTTACCTTTGGCCTGCTTCCCGCACAGCGTGGTGGACTGGCGGCAAAGGCGGGCAGGGTAGAAGGAGTCAACCACCCAGCAGGGGCGCTTGGACTTTGGCAGGCGGGTGCAGCTGTCCTTGAAGGCGCCGAAGCAGCAGGCTTCAGAGCTGGGCCACACGCCGTAGCCTGTTGCAGAGGATCACACACAAGGGGGAGCGGCGGCAGAAGGCTCATCAAGGGGCAACCTTGAGTTCAGGGGATGTGCTGCACTGTGCCCATTTTCTATTTCTTCTGTTATGTGCACAGGAGGACAAGATGTGTGTGCGGCAGGGCAGGGCACGTGCACCACCTGCCTTGCAGGCACTTGCGCTGGTCTTGCACACACGTCTTGAGCGTGTAGCTCTCCACCACCTGCACACAATAGCAGTGACGCATGTCGCAGGAAATGTCAGGGGACAGCAGGCAAGCGCAGCACGGTCTCTCAGATCTGATGGGCATGCTGCACTGTGTTGCGCAGCCCCCTCACCCAGCAGTCCTTGAGCTTCTGGCCACAGCCCTCGTTGAATGCAACGCCTGGGCTGCAGCACACTTCCTCACTTGGCCAGGCACCCCAGCCTGCACAGCCGCAACAAGCACCAGAGAGAGAAGGTTGTGCGTGATGTGCGAAGCACAATTGAGAGCAAAGTTTTGCACATGTTGCACCCTCCGCCCTCCCGGGCCTTCTTTGAACCTCACCCCGCGAGCAAATTTCTGGCGCGGTCTCCAGCTTGCACGACTTGAGCGGCCAGTAGTCTTTGACGACCCAGCAGTCTGCACGAGCGCAGCCGGCGAGCGCCGCAAGCGCCAGCACGCACAGGCACAGGCTCGGGGCCGCAGCTTTGGACCACATCGCAGCGCTAACGGATGAAAGCGCGGTGCGGGGTGGTGCAGGAGCGAGTGCTTGTTGTTCTGAGGTTGCTCGGCGCCGCAAACATCTATGGGGCAGTGTGATGGCTTCGGCTTGATGGGACCACGGAGCGGAAGGTGCGAACCGGAGCAACACTTCAACCGATCACCGTTTTACAGCACCAAGAAACCCACAAGACCGTTCAGAACTTCAGGAACTTGGCGGCATTCTCGCCCCCCTTGACGCTGCGCTGCATACGAGCCAGCTCCGACTGGGCAGTCTGTACCTGCCCCTGCGCCTGTGTCAGCGTTGCACGGATCTGGGCGGCCAGCTCCTTGTTGCTGTTGTTGCGCTGCAGCATGCCCCTGAAGTGTTCCACCTGCGTCATTGCAGAGTGTGCATTGCAAAACAGCGTCAGCAGCATCAGCGGCATCAGCGGCAGGCACTGACGGGGAGCATTTTCATGGTACGCTTCAGTCGCCCTGTTGAATTGGTGGGCAGCGGGGCTTTCACTCGAGGTTTGCAGGCCCGCGTTACAGCCAGCAGAGACAGGCACACTTTGTTTCCTGAACCTGCGTGGCCTGCACAGAGACACCCCTACCAACACACGGCTGTTCTCACCCGTGCCTGCGCCGCCGCCACCTTGTCTGCCTGCACCATCAGGCCACTACGGTCATCCTTCCTCGCCTTGGCCTTGTCGCTGCTGCCCGCTGCCGCAGAGTCAAAGCGCCCTTGTCCCGCCTGGGGCCCCATGTTCTTCAGCATTGCCACCTCAACCGCCTTGAGCTTTGCCGCGGCTGCAGACTGGTCACCTGCAGACGCACACGGGCGGGCACAAACATTGTGTTTGCGTACCTGGGCAGGTGTGCCTGCCCTAATGACGGGGGCGCTGCGGTAGACACATCATCGCCTTCGCCAGGCAATGAGGGAGTCGCCCAGTCACGACCCTCACCAAGTTGCTGATTGATGAAGGAGAACAGGCCGACCGCTCCTGGCCCCTGCTCCCGCTCCGCCTTGGCCTCCTCATCTCTCCGTTCCTCCTTAGCCTTGCGAGCCTCCTCCGCGTGCTTCCTGCGCCGGCTGCGCTCCCCTCCCCGCTTCTTGGTGCGCTTGGCGGTGCCGTCTGCGCCCACAGTCACGCATGGCTTGCCGGCACCCAAGCCCTGCCGCTGCGGCAGCAGCTGCACCTTGAGCGGCAGCGCCTCTCCCGTTCCTGCACAGCGCCAACAGTTGTGGTGGGAACACGGAGCTCGGGCAGCATCAAGCGCAGGGCACCGGTTTGCAGCAGAGGTGTATCAATGTGTTGTCTGCAACAGCAGAGGAGGCAACTGCAGGCAAACCAAGCTCATCGCTCAAAGCCCCTGCCCACACCGCTGGCGTAGTGGCTGTGAGACAACAGTCGTCTGCCACTGGCCCTGCCCACCCACACCCTGTTACCCCCCTGCAGGCACAGCTGTACCACACCGCACCTGCTCGCCCTAGGCCCTGTCCCTTGATGTAGCCCATTCTGGCCATGAGCTTAGAGCCAATGCCTCGGCTGTGCTGCTCCCAGTCTGCAAAGTGGGCGACGTCGGTTTGCCGCCCTGCCTTTGCGGCCAACCTGGGGACGAGGCGGGCACGTGGGATGGCTGGAATAAGCGGTAAGGATTCAGCTCCTTGAGCCGCACCCAACGGCGCAGTTTCTGGCAATTCAAGAGCAAGGCTGGGGCTAAGGACTTGGGAAACAAGGGTGGCGAGTCTGAGGGTGTGGCATCAAATGCTGGATCAGAAAGGACCGATTTCAAGCAACAGCCATCTGTCTGTCAAGACATGAGCCGCTTTGCTTCATATGAACCTGTCAGCGCCTTCCCTTGGGCCCCTGCATGTGCCTCCCGTTGACTTGGCGCAATTGATTTGGGGTCCCAAGCTGGGCAAATGCTGGCTCCTCACTGAGCGTGTCCACGCCGTCAAATCTGCAGGGGCGCCTGCCTAGCCGCCCTGCCGCTCCTCACCTTGCATGGGCAAAGACATCCAGCCCCAGCCCGCCATGCACCTCCTGCTCCTCCTCCTGCAGCTCCTCCTCAGCGTTCTCCTCATCCATGTCGCTGCAGCCGCTGCCAGCCCCTTGCAAGTCATCATCACCCTCAGCCTCGTCATCAGAGTAATCCAGGTCGCTGTCGTACAGGCGCGCATCATCTATCAAATCCTCAAGAGGCAGCGTCGCTGCGGTGCCATCCTGCGCAGCAACAGCCACATCCCCACCGCAAGCATGAACGGCGGCCACATACAGTGTGAGTCGGCTTTGCAGCGTGGAAGCTTGAGTCACCATCGGCCAACAGCAAGGCAAGACAAAAGGGAAGACAGATGATGGATCGCCATGGTGGTCTGGCCTGTAAATACCTGCGTTGTCCTCTCTGCCACATCCCAACACCCACCCCATACTGTTGGAGTCCCCTGATTAGCACTTGCCTGCAATGGCAGGGTCAACAAGCCCATCCATACCTTGATCCTGGACGCCGCCACGCGCTGCTCACCTGCAGGGCCACCACTGCCGTACCCTCCATCTCGTCCTTGCTCCTCACCACCACCTGCACCCACAGCCTGCCATCACCTCTGCCGCCACTGCTCAGCCCCCGCCCGGCCCCGTAACCGCCATTCCCTGCTGAAGACGACGCAGGGAGCCACCCAGCCGCTGTGCTGATGGCTTGTGGTCGTGCATATGCTGTGCTATTAAGGATGAGGCCCTCGCCCCAGCCACCTGCTGCTCGTACTGCTTTAAGCCTGCCGAGTGGCAGTACAGCGCCCTCCAGCATGAATTTCCTGCGCATCACATTGTGTCAACACATCGTCAGCAGCAAACCAAGCTAGATTTTACTTTGCTGAGCTGGTGTGCAAATTTTCCAGGGGCAGTGTCTTTCATGGGTTGGGGGCCGCCGTGACGGCGTTCTCGACCCCGGCCTGAACTAGGGTTTCTTGGTACGTCGATCATCAATAGTAGCTAGCTGTCTGGGGCGCAAGCGGGGCGCCCAAAGTAAAAAACGCACCGCACCGTACAGCTCTGGAAGCGGTCAATGAAGCATGCGCCATGCCACAAGGCCCCACCTTGTCCCAGGCATTGCTGCCCTTCCCACCAGCACCCCACACACACAAGGATGCATGCGGTACTCACCTTGTGGGTGTGGCAAAGGCTACCTGCACCTGGTCTGTGCCTACTAAGTCCACAACCTGACCCAGGTACCAGCAGCCGTCATCAAATCTGAACCTGTTGTGGGCAGGCGCAGCGAGGGGAAAGGGTTGCAGGGATACTGGCCATCAGCGGAGCATGAGAGGCTGCTATGTAGGCTGACGGCACTAAATGTGGATAGATCTGTGACAAAAATTGCTTGAAATGCTGTTCTGAAGGCTGCCTTAGACTTGAGGTATCAGAGTGCTGGTCTGCATCATGCTCCCGATTCACAACATAAACGCACCTGCAGGTGGAGCCCACCGCTACGTGCCGCTGCAGTGTGGAGGACTTGCAGGGCTCGCCAGGGGCTGTGGCTGCGGCTGAGTCTGCTGGCCGCTCCTGTGCACACGCCGGGAGGCAACAGCATGAGTTACAACAGGGCAGTGGAGCAGCCCCACGGGCATGCTCACTGCAGCTGCAGCCTACCGCTGTTGCTGCTGCTGCTGCTCCCATAGCTGCTGCCTGTACAACTTCAGCAGCGTGCAATGTGCACTACGTATACTAGGTGGCAACAACACCTCGCTCCTATCACTTGACCTGTGCTGTTACAGCCATGCTGAAAGAGCCACGCCCTCCACTGCACCATGAAATGCAAGGAAGGAGAAGGGGAACAGGCGCTCATGTGCGCCACCCCCACACTTCTCCTCCTGCATCCCACCTGCTGTTGCTCCAGCATGGCAAGCAGGCGCTCCTTTTTGACGCTCAGCAGAGCACCCTCCATCTCAACAATGGCGTCCTGCAGCTGCTGCCGCACCTGGCAAGGCAGCAGTCGCGCCCCACAGCAGCCTCTATGTATGGATTGCTGTGGGAAGCCGCTTGCTGCATGCTGCCCTGAGTTCTCTTGCATGACTGTTGCAGCAATTATCTTCACACATGCGCAGGCATATCCCTCGCATCTTTGCCGTGCTTTGCGGAACAGGGTCATGAACTCCACCGCCTTACCTCTTCAAGCTCCTCTGATGGCTCCGCTGCAAGTGCCTGCTGAATCTGCTCAAGCGCTGCCCGCTGCTCATCCAGGTGCTGTCTCAGCTCTTCCTCGTCCACGCCCTGGGCATCCATGGTGTTGCACAACGTCACAGCCCAGACAGGGTCCACTGCTATCTAGAGCACTGCACAACAAAGGTGTGGCTGACCTTCACACAACTTGAGTTGAGTGCCACCGAGCCCAGCAGCCACCTCGTGCAAGCGAGCGATGCAGACCTCAAGCGCGCTCAACATGGCTCTGCAGCGTCGCACTGCTGTAGCGGGACGTTGTAAAGCGCCTGCACCAACTGGTGCTCGCAATGTTGCAGCAGCAGCAGGCAAACTGATAGTGTACACCAAGCCGGACTGCCCACTGTGTGACGGTCTCAAGGCAAGTGTTGAGTGTACATGAAGGCAGGCACAGTGGCTTTCTGTGCGCTGTTGTGACTCTGTTGCAGCACTGTTGCGCCATCTGTGTCGCCCATGCAGAACAAGATGGCAGCGCTGATCTCCCGAGCGCAGTTCATGCCCAGTCTGCTGACTTCATACACGCTTGAGGTCGGCAGGTAGCAGAATGTATGTGTTTGCGTGCTGGAAACCATATTCTGCACAGTTCAGCAAACCTGTCCGTGATGTGAACAGGTACGTGATGTTTCGACCGATGATGACTGGGCGGCAGCATATGCACATGAGGTACCTGTGCTGGCCACTGAGGTAGATGGCAAGCAGGTGAGGTGCTTCTGCAGGGCGGATAGGGATTGCAAGGCGCAGCTCAAGAAGTGCGTGGCTTAACAGCATGACAGAAAAAATCCATTTACAGGAAGGGTTGCATTGTTCAGCCTGCAGCAAAAGCAGTCTCGGGTGCTCACGACCCCATACACCTCACTTGGCAGCAGCGGTCAGGCCATGCTCATGACAGACACAGCTTCAGCCTGGGGCTTACAGGTTCAGGTGCCGCTGACCCTGTCAATGTCAACTGGTCTCGTTGTACTTTAGGTGACACTGCCACGGCCCATGCCCAGGATCACCGCTGACCGACTGCAGAAGCACATAGAAGAGGCGCTCACTTCACTTCCTGCGCAATCTTAGGGCCGTCAATCGTGTCGCTGAGTGGCTCTGAGAGGAGTCTGTGACGCATTCAACGACGCATTCTCCCTTGCCTTTGACTTCTGCTGGCTCTTTTGGGCTGCCTTTTTCAACAAACCGACATCTCTGCAATTTTGGGTGCATTTCGCAGCGGTGGGCCACATCAACATTACATGCAGCCGCGGCATCGTTGCACCCTCAGAACAGCATTCTTGTCAAGTGCTGAGCACCTGCAGCATCAGGGCTCCAGAGTGCCACACTTGCCCGCGTTCTGATTGGTGCTGCATGTAATCAGACAAGGCTGCTTGGGCACTTTGAGCCCCACGAGGCGGTGTAGGTCGCAGGCAGGCAGCAGGCCCTGCTCATCTCCGCTCGTCTTCCACGTCTCCAACTGGCCTGATGAGGGCCCAGCCTCACCCGCTGGTGCGCCCGGGGTCCCCTCAAACAGCCCCAGGCCCCACTCGGCTCGCTCCCCCAGGACCTGCAGCGCAAAGGGGCCGTACACCTGGAAGAAGGCGGCTACCAAGCCCACCGTCTGGCCAGGGGCTGGTGCAGACGCTTGGTTGTTGGCGTCCTGCTCAACAGGTGCACCGGCAGTGGCTATGTCGGGGCTGCTGCGCGGCACCAGCTTCAACTGCCTGTGCCATAGCAGCAGCTGTACTAAAAGTGCCACCTCCATCTCTGCAAAGAAGCGCCCTGGGCAGCGGTACGTGCCCCCACCAAACACCAGTCCTGCGCGCAAGTTGCATGGCCGAGCTGGTCAGTCATCAAGAGTGACAACGCAGCAGTGACGCATGCTTGAGTTATCACGCAAGTATGTGCTGCTTGGCGTGAGGCCCCACACACCTATGCACATGAGGCTGCATAGCATCAGGCAGCGCTGCTGTTCAAAAAGAGCATCCATCACATCCCCTGGCAGAGCCTTGTGCAGCATACCTGCAACGCTGTGCACCACAGCAGAGCCGTCCCCCAGAGCAAGCGGCGCGCGGTCCGGGTTGAACCTCCATGCATCGGGGTACATGCCTGAGTCATGATGGCTTTCCCAGGGGCAGATGGCAAGGATGCGCCCCTTGGGCAGCGCTACCTGCAGGGGGCAGGGAGTGGTGTGTTGATACGGTGAGGATCCGAACATGTAGCAGCCATTCATCAACACCCCACTGCCAGGGCATTGCGTCACAGATTCACTGCAGCAAGTCGTTTAGAAGGGGAGCTGCACCCTTTGGAATGTGTCGCTCATCCGTCACACACCAGGCTGCAGCCCAGCAATGCCTACCTTGCTGCCAGAGCTGGAAGTCAGCTCTACGCCGTCGCCCGACACGATGCGCAAGTCGATGCTGTGGCACCTCAGGCGGATAGCCTCCGCCACACAGCGGCTGACCATGGACCTGCGGTCCATTGCCAGCTTTGCAGCAGCATCCGCCAGCTGCGCATCGGTGGGCGTGCGCGGGCCAGCCAAAGAGTGCAGCTCCTGGTTAAGTTCAGACAGGATGGCCTCTGCGTAGCTCCCGTTCTCAGGAAGCAGAAGCATGGCCGTGGACCAGAATGTGGCCGGAATGGTGTTGGCTTGCGACGCCCACAGGAGCATCAGCAACATGTTGGGGTGCAGCTCTGAGGGCAGCCCCGACCTGCGGACAGGCAAGCAGCAGGGCCAAGAAGTCACTTACCGTTGTTCAGGCAATACAAAGCGGCATGGATAGCGCAGGCGGAGGTGAAAACTTGCAGTTTTCAGCCATAGCATCAGTGACCATTGCACAGACTTTCCCGATGAGTCATTTGCAACAGCGCGCGCCCCTACTGATGCCCAAGGTGTCCCACGGTTACTGCACCGGTGCGCCCACTGTTGCTTGAGCATTGAGGCTCTCACCTGCCCGCAAGCTGGCCCATCGTGGTGTCGGAGAAGCCTGGGCTGTGCTGCAGGTCCCTGAGCCACACCAGCAGTTGCGCACGCGACTTGACAAACGTGGGCTGTAGCAGGTGCGGGACTGGCGATGCCCCCAGCTGGCGAACGTGGCAGTTGATGGATTGGGAAGGAGAAGCAGCAAGCGGTGTTGGATCGTGCAAGCAAGGATGAATGAGCAGAGCATGTCCTCCTGACAGGTGGTACTGTTGACATGGCAATGTGGGCTGGGACATGCTCGGCTTATGTGCCAATGAATGACCCCAGCCAGGGCAAGAGATGCACATATGCCTCGCATGCTGTCCACAAGTAAATCCTGCCCAAAGTGGGTAGGGCATCCTTGCGGCCCCACCAAATTGCAGAAGACGCAACTTGCACCCGAAAGTAACGACGCTAAGGCGCCCAGCCCCACAGCGACATGCTGCGCTCACCTCAAAGTTGTGGTCAAACTGCAGGAAGGTGCGCTGCAGCTGTTGCGCTCCTCCAGGTACGCACTTGAACAGCGCTGGCCCGAACAGCGTCTCCACTGCTGCCTGGAACACCAGAGTTGTGACAGCTTCAAACAGCTCCACCTGCAGTTTCAAGGTGGTGACATGAACATCCCTAGTCAGTGCCCTGTTCAACCTTTAGCCGACGGCCCTGTTGACGTTGAAAGGAGCAACGCTGCTCTTGCGTCCACATGCCAACCTCACCTCCTGGCCATCGGGAAACAGTTTTGAAATCAATGGGACAGCCGCCTGCGACAGCTTGGCAGCATGGGCTCCTAACTCTGCTGGCACCAGCATGTGCCGCATGTCCTTGAGAATGTTCGAGTGCTTTGGGAAGAACTCCTTGCTGGGCATGCCGAATGCGCGCTGCGTGAACTGTTCAACTGCAGGGCGGAAGCTGATCTGGGAGTCGGGCTTGCTGAAGAAGGCGTTGATAAGGGCAGGGTCATGCAGGAACGTCATGCCTTTGCCCGCGAGGTTCAGCGTGAACACGTCGCCAAACTGATAGGCAGCGCAGAGCGGTTGCATGGGTAAGATAGCTGAAGCATGGGTAAGATAGCTGAAGCAATGTCTACACTGTGCAGCTTGTGGCAGATCTAAGCAAGTCCATTGCGTGCGGCGTGCGTGCCTTGCGTCTCGCGTGGCTGATGTAGGCCGTGCCATGGCGGCTGAGTGCCACCACGTTGCCGAGCAGCGGCAAGCCCGGCAGCGCGTCCAGAGGCCTGATCCAAACAAGCACTCGTCCAGTGATGAAGCCGGCCAGCAGCCACGGCCACCATGCTAGGATGACGTCCAACATGGTGCCTGCCGAGGCCGCACATACCTCAAGCGGAGGAAAGGCAACAAATGTGGTGTTGCAGCCCACACTGAACTCAAATTTGCATTTTGAATTGAAAGAGACACTGAATCCAATTAAAGAGCTAGACGTACACACTACTGGCTCACATCATCTCTGCTGCTGCTCCGCTGGTTGCTCTAACGCCTTGGCAAACAGCTGCTCCCTGTATTCGCTCCATGCCTGCTGGCGCTGCTTCTCCGCCCTGTGGCGCTGTTCCTGCTTAAACTCGCGCACGTAGTCGGCTAGGCCACGCTGGAACGCATTTCTCCAGTCAACGTCCCGCAGCTTTAGAAAGCGCACAAACTCCTGACGGCTCCTGGCACTCATCTGGCTTCCCAGCGTGGAGTGGAACAGCTGCCAGTCGTCCACGTGTGCAGCGCTTGGAGGAGCGTGAGGCGGCAGAATGCGCCGAGGTAGTGGCTTGGCAGGGTCGTAGTTGGGGTTGCAGAAGTACCACTGGTGGCGCTGTCATGGCAAAATGCAAGCAAGGGGGGTGACAGAGCAGAAGTCACAACCGTCCACAGGCCAGTACAGTCACTGCGCAAAAGTTCCACCATCAGCAGGTGACCGAGCTATCAAGCAACGCCATTTTCATGATCAATGGCTTGTGCCTCACCTGCATGCGCTTGATGGCAGGCTTGCGCCCTGCTTTGGCACCTATCACAAACGCCCAGTCCCAGTCTGTTGTGTTGCTGTGCTGCACTGGTGCAGCGCCCGATGTGCTGGCATCCTTGCCGTCGTGCTGAATTGTTGACGTGGCGGCAGTGCGCACTGGTGATGTCCATGCTGCTTTGCAACAGGCCGCCACATCATATGGCCCTGCAACCAATAAGCAGGATGCCATGTGTGTGATCAGTGTTTGCCGTTCAAGCTGCATTGCTGTCTCCACCCCCAGCAGCTTGCCTGCAAATGGCTGCTGGCCCAGCATGGCAGGTAAGAGCCTTTGGCGAAGCATGATCGCAAGGACGAAGCTGTCAACCTCAAGGCTACGCGCAAGCTCAACCTGGTCGCATGCACCCAGGTGTGAACTGAAAGCAGGTGTGGATATTTTGAGGAAGACTTTTGCAGGTAAACTCGGATTCCTCGCTTTGAGCGTCCCAAGTTACCGCGCTGTGCACACTTCTATGGCGCCAGGAGGACTTCCGTGACATTGAGCATCAGCGGTGCAACACAAGCCGGTGCGGCCATGGAGGAGCTGCTGCGATGGGCCCATGAGAAGGTGCGTCTAGGGTGCATCGTGGCTTGGGGATGGCCCCTTCCGAAACGCCCGACACCCTGCACTCTTGCAACTTTGTGTTGCAGGGCGCCTGCGTACGCAGCTTGCGAGTCTCGGATAGCAGTAGCAGGATATTCGTTGCAGCCGAAGACATCGCCGGGGGCGGTGAGGCTGCGCGGGTGCAGGTCGCATGGGGACGTCGGCCTCGCAAGTTTGCCCACGCCAGCCACTGTCAAGCTAATCGGCATGCTGCTCTGCCGATTGTGCCGTTGACAGCCTCAGTTGTCTCACTACCTCAGAGCCTGCTGCTGCATGCCGACGTCGCCTACCAAGACGCCGAGTATGGCGAGGCCTTCAGGCGCGCATGGGCAGAAGTGCAGCGGCGGGCATGTGCATGGGAGTCCCGGAGGCTAGCGCTCGCGGATGTGACGTTGATTGCACGTGCTGCCACAGGGCCCTGCGCGACGAGCTTGGCACGAACTGTGACCAGCGGCACATCCTATGCCTGCTGTTGTTGCTGGAGCGGGCGCGTGGCGCTGCTTCTCAATGGGCACCATACATCAACATCCTGCCCAGCTCCTATGGTGAGCTTGGCAAGGCCAGCAACGCCTGGGCTGGCAGCAGCAGCCAACACCTTTGCCAGCTGTTAGGGACTGCTGCCGTGCGCGCACTCCTTGCTGACTCCTGCTGCGCGCCCCATCACCTGCGAGCAGATGACCCATACTGGTGGTCATCCAAGGAGGTGCAGCTCGTCGCAGGCACGCGGCTGAGCAAGGCGATTGAGCAGTACAGGCCAGGGCTTGATCAGCTGATGGGCTGGGTGAAGCGCTTGGAAGCACTGCGAAGGTGAGCACCACATGGAGCAGCATAGTGCAGGGGTGGTTTGCTGGCTTTGCATGACATCTATGGGGCATGGCGCTTGTCCCAGTTCACTGGTAATCAGTAAACCAAGCACGTGCACCCTCATCCGCCCTGCCATGCTCATAGATCTCGCAGCAGCGGGGCAGCCGACAGCACCGGTGTCCTGTCCAGCTTTGAGGAAGGCTGGGCTCTGACCGCCAAGGCAGCCTGCTGGGCACGCTCCACGGTCTGGTCTCGTGCTTTCACCGTGCATCAGCTGTGCGGCGGAAGCAGCGTAGTGGCACTGGTGCCTGTGCTGGACATGACGAATCACAGCCCTGAGGCAGAGGTGGTGTGGCACACGGGACCTGATGGCAAGGAGGACTTTCAGTTTGTCACGCTGACGTCCGTACCCAAGGTGTGCAACGTGTGACTGGGCCAGGGTGCAGGTGGCCTGGAGTGTAAGCAAGCCTCAGGGAACAGCAGTGGCTTTGCATTGGCTGGGAAATGGCTTCATGTCATCTGCAGCCAATACACACAGGAGTTATTGCTCAGACGGACACATGCTGACGATTGATATGTTTTTTGTCACCGCATAATGCCCACAGGGGGCCCTCATCAAGAACAACTATGGGAGCAGCAAGACAAATGACGAGCTGCTGCTGGCGTACGGGTTTGTAGTGCCGAACAACCCAGCAGACTACTTTCAGGTGTCGTTGGCGCGAGCAGCAGCGCCGCCGCAGCCACCGCTGCAGCCAACGTCACCGCCACAGCCCAGCGCCTCAGGTGGGGGCGGCTCCGCGTTCAGCGCCTACAGGGGGGAGTGTAATGGGTTTTCAAGTACGTCGGGCGGCGCCCGCAGCGCTGGCACTCGCTGTGCGAAGGAGGAGGACGAGGACCCCAGCAGCGATCTGCAGCAGAGCGCAGAGGACCTGCAGAGAGACCTGGCAATGGTGCTCATGGGTCTGGAGCAGCAGCAGCGGCTCACGGCAGCGCATCCGCTGCCCAGCCAGCTGGTGCAGTGCGCACAGGTGGCTCTCATGCCGCCTGCTGAGCTGTACCAGCTGAGTGCTCAGCTGCTGAGAGCCGTTCAGCAGCAGGGTCAGCAGCCTGAGCCAGCGGCGGCCACAGACGCCCAGGCAGGAGGGCAGGGTCAGGCACAGGTCGTGGCGCAGCCGCAAAGGGGGCTGAGTGCATCTTCAAGCGGACGGTCGGAGGGTACCGCAGGCGAAGGGGAGGCTGGGGCGCCTAGTATGGCGGCGGAGACGTCGTATGCGACCGCGATGCATGTCGTGCCACGCTATAGCAGGGGGCATACAGCAGGCGCCAAGGCCGCGCAGCAGCCTGCTGCTGTTGGCCCTGCGGCGCATCTTGCCTCGGCACTGCTCAGCGGCGTAACCGCCAGCCAGTCAAAGCTTGGTGCGTACGCCAGCGCAGCGGCGTGGCTGGGCCTGGCACCGGTGGCGCATCAGCTGCCAGCGCTGGTGGCGGTGCAGCAGCAGGTGGAGGCAAAGCTACGCGGGATGGTGTCAGAGCAGCAGGCGAGGCGCTTGCTTGCGGCGCCTGCAGAGGCGCCTCCCCTCCTGGCAGGACTGGCGACAAACTGCGGCAGCACCCGCAGCCCAAGCACAGGGGGCCTTGCTGGGACTTCAACAGGTGTCCATGGGGCGTCGGTGCAGGATCAGGTTGAGCCAGGGCGGGAAGCAGTACACTTGGGGCCTTACGGGCAGCTGCCTCCATGGCTGTCGCAGCATGGGGCTTTGGCCCTGGTGTATGTTCGAGACCAGCAGCGCGTGCTACATGCATCCCTGCAGCAGCTCAGGGAGCGGGTGGGAGGGACGGTCAAGTCGCTGGCACACCACGCCCGCCCCGGGGCCAGCTGGGGAAGCGGCGGTGGCGGCTTGGGTGCGGCGCCGCTTCGCAGCACATTTGCGTTTGACGTGCATCAACCAGCGGCGTCGGTCGCTGTTGCTGACCAGCCGCAATCGCACGCGCAGGGCGGTGCAGGCAGCACGGCAGAGTCCAGCCAGGCACAGGACACAGGGTCGACAGCCTCCAGCAGCTTGCTCTGCGCTGCACCCGCTGTGTTTGACGCCAACGGGGCACAGCATATGGATGGGTACATGCAGTGGCTGTCAGCCTCCTTGGCCTCCACCCCCAGCCAACCCAGCCCAAGCATGGCATCGCCCAGGCCATGTGCCAACGGCTCGGATAGCTCAGCGCAACACAGCACTGGCAGCGTCACTTTGTCGCTGGGCCTGTGTGAGGTGATGTGTAAGCCAAGGCGTGAGGCGCTGACTTCGGCCGCCGCGGCCAGCCGAGCTGCGGCAGCTGCGTCGGCGTCGGGGTCGAGAGGTCGCCGTAAGCCCCTGGCATCACTGACGCTGCGCTCGCTACGCAACATCAGCAGCAGCAGCCTCGCGGCGGCTCGGCTGGGCGGCGTAGCAGCAGCAACAGCGGCTGCAACCACACAGCCTGCACAGCCGCCCCACGCACAGGCAAGCACTGCCAGCCTGTCCAAGAGCGGCGAAGAGGACAGCCACGCTCAGCATGCGCAGCAGCATTCACAGGTGGTGCAGCCGCCACCCCAGCCCGTGGTGCCCTCGCTGCCAGCTGGCATTGCGGCCAGCCTGGGGCTCGACATGCTGCTGGCGTACGACTCCATGTCATGGGGTGCAGTCATGACCGCAGCGCATGCGCCAGGGGATGTGCTGTTGGAGGTGGGTTTTACACAGCCTCTGCTTGCTGCAAGGAGTGTAGCATCAGGCACGCTCAACCGCCGTGTTCATGCTGGCCAGGCAACCCCAGCTGTCGGGGGTGGTAAGGTTGAGCGATTGTTGTTTTCAAACCAACGCCGGCTGTTGCACTCCTTTCAAACTCATCCTGGCTGCTGTGCTGCTCGCTGCGCAGGTGCCTGGTGAGTTTGCCGTGGTGGGGCAAAGCCGTGCAGACTTGCTGCATGCCCTGATGATCCCTGCGCACGACCTTCTGGAGGAGCTCGTGGCACGTGCCGCCTCGGCAGGGCAGCGCCAGCAGCAGCAACAGAACGGCGGCGGCGCAGCAGGGGCAGCGGCAGCCAGTGGGCGCATGCTCCAGCCGCGGGAGATGCTGGTGCTGCACCTCATGCACATGGTCGGGGCGCCCCCTGGGTCGCGCCTGCTGGCGTCTGAAAACGCCAAGGTGTCCATGCTGATTGAGATGCTGGAAGGTGGGCAAGCGGGCACTGGCAACATCAGGCTTGCAGTGCCGTCAGGTCTAGCTGCCTTGCTGCGTAATTTGCTACAACGGTTGCATAGCAGCTCGGTCGGTTACATACTGCTTCCCTCTGCCGTTTCACATCATGTGCCCTTCCTTACTTGGCACTTCCTGCCCTATCCTGCCCTGACTGCCTCTTCCTTGCTTCCAGATTCACCCGCCGGCACAGAGTGTACAGAGTCGTTTGAGTCACTCAAGAGTGATTTCCAGAAGCTCAGCGCGGGGGTGGCAGCAGCAAGCCAGGCCCCCACACCAGCCGCCAACCGCTACAAGGTCATGCGCAAGGTGCTGCAGTGGCCTGGCGCGTTCGGACTGTACTGCTGGGCGATAGGCGTACTGGAGCGCTGCGCGGTACAGGTGGCGCTGCCGGGCGGCAACGGCAGCTTGTGGTGCGTGCTGCCCATCGTGTCGGCCGTGCCGCAGGTGCTGCGTGATGCCGCGCTGCGGGTTGAGCTGGCCGGAGGCGAAACAGAGGACGCACCGAGCCGCCTGCGCGTCACCGCCGCTTGCGCCCTGCCCCCGGGGCTGCTGCTGTCCCCTGCGCTGCTTCTCCCGTTTGACAGTGTCGAGCACCTGCTGTCCACCTATGGCCCGGAGGCACTGGCGTGGCGCCGGCTGCTTGCACGACAGCACCAGGTCCCCACGCTTGCTTCTCGACCCTCCGACAGCACCGCTGCCAGCGCCGCTATGAGCCCTGTTAGCAACCTCAGCACGGGCCCTGCTAGCCCAGGCGTGTCATCTGCCAGCGTCACAGCTGTTGGCGCCGCCGCCGCCGCCACTGGCGCCCCCGATGCTGAGGAGGAGTACCTGCTCAGCATGAAGGCTGCAGGACCGCGTGTGCTGTACGAGCTGTACGTTGCACCTGGCGAAGAGGATGAGCTGTATGAGCTCAAGATGGAGCTGCTGGCAGCGGCAGGGCTGGGATCTGTGCACTTCCTGACCGAGGGACTGGAGACCAAGGTAGGCCGTTGACCAGGGGCACTAGGGGACCCAAAAGGGCCGCCGGCCTCAGGTGACTAGCATTTGGCTCTTCACCTCTGCTGTCAGTCCCGATCATGGTGAAGCTGGAGTGCTGAGCAGTGACGGCTTGTGGTGGCCGGCAGGGCCACCAGGTTTAACGCTTTGTGCAGCAGAGTCGAATGTGCTGACGTGGCAATCCTCCCTGCTGCTGCCCTGCTGCTGTTGCTGCAGCCCTTGGTGCAAAGTGCACTCAAGATCTGCCTGGCAGACGAGCAACTGCTGTCCAAGCCGCTCGTGCAGCAGGTGGTGCGGCTGAGCCAGGCGCTCAAGCTGTACAAGCAAGACCAGCCCACGCCGGGCCAGCTTGAGGCGATGCACCCAACCAGCATGGCGGCCGTGGATGGGGCGGGAGCGGGCGCCACAGCGCGGGCCTCAGGGTCGTCAGGTGCGGGAACGGGAGCGGCGGTGCCCCACAGCTTCCTACAGGAGGTGCAGCAGGCCCAGCAACAGCTGGTGGCCATGCTGGAGGCGCTGCCCTCCGACCACCCCGTCGTAATGGCGGCGACCAAGCAGCTGAGGCAGATCGTGCACGATGCTCAGAAGCACACCAAGCGGCGGCTGCGCCAGATGGACACGCAAGAGGAGCAGAAGACAGGCGCCGGCGGCTTCTGGAACGTTGGAGCCTCTGGTCAGCAGCAGCAGCAGCAGCAGCAGCAGCCACTGCAGCAGCAGCAGGCGGGGCTTGAGCTGCTTCGACAAGGCGTGCACCTGTATTTGGAGGAGCTGGTGCTGGTGCTGGGGTCGTGGGCACAGGAGCTGGGGCTGGAGTCAAAGCTGGACCCTGCCTGCAGGAGGTCGAAGGTGGAGCCGTCGTGGAAGCGCCCAAAACTCAGGCATGGCGGCAGCGCCTGAAGATGGCGCAGGTGTGTGCCATGAATGCTGCAATGATGCACGTAGACGTAGCTCGGCTCTGTGACAACTCACCAGCCAACCACAGGGGAAGGTTCTGGGAGTCAATTGTTAAGCTGGGCAGGCGTGCCGGTTGTTATCCGTGGGCCTGCTACTATCAAGCAAGCAAACTGTCAAGCGTTTGGTTTTGCTGTTGCATGGTGTGTGTGGGACCTCAGAGTGTGTTTGGTTGGGGGTGCAATCAGTATCCAAGTGCACGTTTGGGTGGGTTGCCTTGCCGTGTGGGCAACAACCAAGAAACATCAATGCATGCGCAGCACCACTGTTTTACTTCCAATCCCGCCTGTCCACAACCAATGTGGCCAGTGGTTATTCCATTTAACACGGCATTGATCAATTGTCTGCTGAAGATGTCTATCCCTCGAGAGAAGAAAATTCCCCCACACCTACAGAGTACATCGGGGCCGCCTTCGCTGCAGCCCTTTGCTTTTCGCCCCCAGACGTCATCACTTCCCCTTTTCTCGGCCTTCGCGGCCCCATCCCTTCATTCTCCCCACCATATGACAAAGGGGTAAAGCAGAAGCTTGGAGCGCAGCGCAGCAGGCGGGCGAGGAGGCCTGCAGGGCCCTCGTCAGGGCTGGATCGGGAGGCGGCGCAGCAGTTGGCCGGCGACGAGCACAGAATGCGCACGTTGCGAGCCACTGCGCCAGCATATGTGCCGCTGGCGCTTCGCATGCAGGAGGAGGACGCAGCAGGGCGTCCATCGCTTTTGGAGCTACCGCAGGCTGTGAGTGTCGGGTGACAGCGGCGCGTTCATGCACACACAGGCAACTACAGTGACACACACCATCTGAGCATGAAGGTGTGTCTGCATGCAGGTCCTGGCCCTGGTTCTGTCGAAGCTGAGTGATTGCAAGGACGCACTGTCAGCGGGCCGCACCTGCAAGGCCATGCTGGGTGAACTGGCAGTGGCCCCAGCCACAGCATCACTGGCGAGCAACTCAAAAGCAGCGACCATGCCCTCGTCTCAGGCCACAGCGTACGTGGCAGAGGTCTCCTCTAGCCTCTGCAAATACATGCCAGGTGTGTGTGCAAGGGCGGGCAGTACTGCTGGCGGGTGGAGAGAGCGCTCATACCCGCCAGCTGATGTTGCATCTCTCTGGCGGATGGTTGCTGCCAGCCAGTTGCACAGGTGCTTGTGGAAGATGGCAGGCTACCCTCACACAGGGGTCAGCAGTCAGCTTACAATGTACTGTCAGCACTGCTCTGCGTCAGCATTGCCGCTAACACTTGGTCCATCTGCCTGTGCGCAGGTTTGACCGGCCTTGACCTTTCGGGCCTGTACGTTGACGAGTCAGACGTGCTGCACTTGTGCGCCGGCCTTCCATGCCTACGCACGCTCAGCCTGGCGGGCTGCAAGAAACTCACGGGCGCGCTGTGCGATGCTCTGGCTGGGCCCAGTACCCCCACACCTCACCTGCAGGCGCTGGACCTGCAGCGCTGCTTTCAGCTCACCAGTGGCAGCCTGGCAGCGTTCCTGCGGTCCCCAGCCAGCGCTGGCATGACGGGCAGTGGCGTCAGCGGCCATGCTGCCACTGGTCCCCGATTCCAGTTCTTGGGGTTTAGTCATCTGAACCTAAGCCAGTTCCAGCTGCACCTTTCCGATCAAACCTCAGCTGACTATGACGACAACATTGTCCCAGACACGCATACGGCGCAGGCTGTTGCCGCAGCAGCAGGCAGGGGTGACGGCAGCAGGGACGTAGATGGGCCTGATGTCAACAGTGCTCCATTGGCAACAAGCTCGTACACAACTGCCCTGTCTGCTGTGACGGGCAGCAGCCTGCGCATCCTGGCGCTGCACAACTGCACGCAGCTCAGCGCAGCCGTGCTGCTGCAGATTGCAGCCGCCTGCCCACAGCTGCAGCTGCTGCTGCTGGGTGGAGGCGCCTTCACCCAGCGCACCGGCCCCGTGCACGCAGCCACGCACGATCTGTCACATCAGATGCAGCCGCTCATTCCTACCGGCACCAGCGCCACCTGTGTAGTACAGGCAGTGTACCAGGCTGTGGATTCCAGCCCTGCGCTGTGCGCCTGCAAGGCATCGACACCCATCCGCAACCACCTCAGCATGGTGTCGGTCAGCCTCGTGGCGACCGCGCTGTGCCTGCCCAAGCTGCAGGTGCTGGAGTTGACGTTCATGCCGCCCACCGTGGTACCCACTGTGACTCGCGCCCTGGAGCTGCTGAGGGACGAGCTCCGCCTGCCCACCACGCCCCACGTTTGGGACCTGACACAGCAAGACAGCGTACAGGCCGCGCTCGACATGTTGCATGCAGTGCGGGCGGCAGACACCTCGGCACCGTCCGGCACCCCTGCAGCCGTGCCGCACCTTGCGGCGGCGCTCAAGTGTGCGGTGAATTGCTCGTCCAGCGCGCGCACCACGCCCCTGCACACCGCGGCGTTTGGCGGCGCTGCGGGCACGGTGCTGCAGCTGCTGCAGCTTGGCGCCATCTGCGACGCGCGGGATGTGGGTGGTGCAACGGCGCTGTTCCTGTCGGCGGAGGCGGGGCACCACGAAGTGGTCCAGGCGCTCCTCAAGGCTGAGGGCGACCTGTCGCTGGGCAACGCAGCAGGTGAGGCCACCAGCTGCACCCGCCTTGCAATACGCTGCAGCACTGCCACTTGTTCACCCTGCTTCAGCCTGCCATCCATGGGATTGGGCACAAGTATGGATACCTGGGATGTTGGATTGGATTGGATTGGATTGGATTTTGACTCATCGGCTATCGGTGCCTGTGACATGCCTGTGACTCATCTGTGTCCCGCTCCCGCTCACTTCTGTGTACGTGGTTGCGCTGCTCACAGGCGAGAGCCCTCTGTACATTGCCGCCCTCAAGGGCCACCTGGAGGTGGTGCGCTTGCTGGTGCAGGGCTTTGTGCAGCGTCGGCTGCCCTGGCATGAGATGCGCTACTGTGCCGGCAGCGATGGCTGGACACCGCTCATGGCCGCAGTGCTGGCCAACAGGTTCAACGTCGCACAGTGGCTGCTCGCGGCAGGCGCGGAAGCAGCCCCAGCTCTGACTAAAGCTGCCAACCGCTATGGCCAGAGCGCGCTGCACATCGCGGCGCGCAAGGGCTCGGTGCAGATGCTGAGCCTGCTGCTGTCGGTGGGTGGCCCTTCGGCGCTCAAGGCGGCGGATGCATCTGGCGAAACGCCGATCGACGTCGCGCTCAAGCACTCACACATGGCAGCTGTCGCCGAGTTCAGGCGCGCCTGTGCCCTGGCCTGACGCTTGATTCCTTCCTCAGCTAGTTTTGTCTGCTAGCTTCTTGGCTGGCGCTAGCTCCACTCAGTGTTTGTGTTTCAGTTACCAACCAACCAGCTATTGCTCAGTTCTCAGAGGTGTACTGTTGCACTGTTGTCATTGAAACGCTCCAATTGTTTGCAGGCTTCGTCCCAGCAGGATGTTTGTCAGTCAAGTTTCAGCCTATGAACGTTTTGCTCCTTTGCTCGTGGACAGCAGCTTGGCAACACTGTAAGCTGTTCTTTCGCCCTTTCTGAAACAGGGAGCCAAGCAGCTGGTCCTACAGCGCAATCGACCTGAACGGGCAGCAAAGTAAAGCAGATTCAACATGCAAACAAGCAGTGCAGTACTGCTGCGGCATATGAATGACAAAGGAGCACAGATTCTCCCAGTCACAGTTATAATGCTGCGAGAAATGATAAGTTGTACATCCCAGGATCCGATGCACTTACTGCCACACTACGCAGCACGCCATGCAAAACAGGCAGAATGGACCTTGCCCTCTGCAGGGCATACCACATGCAAGGCTCATGTATCATGCACAGTCAGGCAGGGTGATGCCTCATGGGCTTCTTTGGCTGCTACCTGCTGGACTCGCAACACCCGCAGAGCCGCACGCGCACATACATCGGCTTCACGGTCAACCCTCGCAGACGGATTCGGCAGCACAACGGGCTCATTACAAACGGCGCATGGCGAACCAGCAAGTGAGCTGTTGGACGGGGTGGTGGCAGTGCAACTTGCTGATGAAACCGCTGCCATGACCATGCTACCTGCATGCCCGCAGGTGGCGGCCATGGGAAATGACACTCGTGCTGTATGGTTTCCCCACCATGGTGAGTCGCACTGCCACTTGCTGCCGTCAGCCACATAGCACACGCCTTTGCGGGTCCAGCAGTGTGCATGCCATGATTCCCTTGGTGCAGGTGCTGGCGCTTCAGTTTGAGTGGGCATGGCAACACCCAGCCAAGTCCCGTGACGTGAAGCACACAGCAGCTCGACTGGGCGAGCGTGGCATGGTGGGGGTCAAGGGCAAGGTGCGTGCATGTGCTCCTGCGAGGCAGGGTTGACACACCCACGCATGCGCAGCTGCTCCCTCAAACCTGCTCATGCGGCATGAGACTGGAGAGGCTGGTGATCACTGCCTGCAGTTGCCTTGGGGCGCAGGTTGGGCGCAGGACTGCGGGCATTGCCCTGCCTTTCATGGTATGAGGTATCCCGCTGCTGCCCTGGTGTTGATTTCAGATGCGGCTGATGCTGGAGATGCTGCACCTACCGCCCTGGTGCTATTACCCATTGACATTGCAGTTCCTGTCCTCTGACTATGCAAAGCTCTACGCAGGCAAGGCCAGGGTGTGGAAGAGTGTTGTGCAGCCTTGCATTGGTTGACACACGCTGTGGGAGGGCTCAGCGCAACATGTGTGCAGAGATTGCACCCTGACAGCTTGCAGACAGCCACCTCTGCATGCTTTTTGCATTGCTGCACATTGCTGCTGCCCCTTTGTTACCCTGTGTGTTGTGCCGGCTACACACTGGTGCCACTTCTCTTCCGCCCCATGCGCTGTGACAGAGTTGAAGCAGGCGCCGCCGCACGTGCAGGTGCGGGTTGGGCCACTGTCGGACCTGCCGGAGGTTGGGGACGACGCAACGGACAGCGACAGAGAGGTGCCTGATGCAGTAGCGGCAGCGGCACCAGGAGGAGGGGAGCAGCACTTTGGGGGCTCAGCAGGGGCAGCTGCGGCATGCCAGGTAGCACCAGGGGGCAGGTTACAGCCAAAAGCCATCAGGGAACGTCGACAGGGCAGGGCCGCTATAGCAGGAGCTGGACGCACAAAAGGCGGCAGCGATGGCAGCAGCAGCAGTGATGAAGGGCGTGTGTCTGTGCACAGCGATGGCGGCCTCACCTCGGATGGCAGCCAGGATGAAGCGGCTGCGGGGCTGGAAGCAGGGCAAGGCCAGTCTGATGAACATAGTGACGTGGCAGCACCAGACAAAGCGGAAACGGGGGAGATGGTGAGTGCTCAACCAGGGTGTCATGGATGGCACCACAAATGCGCTACCAGGTCAGGAGAGCAGCCTTCACCACAGTGTTTGCCATCTGCACTCGGCTGAAAGCCTCATTCCCCATTGCTGCCCTGACTGTACAGGTTGCGGCATCATCCACATGTGCAATGTGCGAGGAGCGGATCGTACGCCACCTCATGCAATGCCCCTGTGGCAGCTCGTTCCACATCGAGTGCCTTGCCAAGCAGTGGGTCATGCAGGTAGAGGACAGAGAGGAGGAAGAGGGAGTGCAGGCTGCGGGGCTGCAGGGTCAGGGGGGCAGTGGGGAGGCGGCAAGGAGTCTGACCAGGAGCCGCTTTGGCGAAGTGCCTGAGCATGGGCTCTGCCCTGCCTGCCAGCGGCCGCACCAGTGGATGGCGCTGCTGTGCGGCATGAAGTGCGGAGGGTGGCAGGGCAAGCGTGGCAACCGGCGCCGCAACCGAAGCAAGAGCACGAAGTGGGGCGCGAAGGCCGCTGCCCCGCAAGCTGCTACCACCAAGGCAGCCCCTTCTGCGTGAGTGCTGCATGCCAAGTCGTAGTGCCACCCGCCGTGGTGCCTTCCGCAGGTTTCGCAGGTTATGGGAGGCGTCAGGCCTGCGTTGTGAAGTACAGGCTGCTCACGCTGTGGCAACTGAGGGTGTGCTGTGTTGCACCTTGACCTGCTGCTCTTGCAGGAGAGGCGGGGCAAAGGGCAAGCCCAAGGGCCGTGACGCGACCACCGCAGTGGCTGCCAGTGCAGAGGGAGCAACAGCGGGCGCACCTGCACACCCACCGCCTCGCCCTCCAAGGGCCAGTCGTGCGAAGCGTTCAGTCAAGGCAGCTGCAGGAGTGGGGGCTGAAGGACAGGCTGCGCAGGAGCCACCGTTTGCAGGGGAACGGCCTGCGAAAGAGGGAGTTGCAGGTGCTGAGGGGGCGGTCGCAGCCCTGGCGCGAGGCAATGCTGCGCCCACAGGCAGAGCGCCAGCGCAGCGCAGAGGGAGGGGCAAGGCGGCGCAGCGGCATCAGGCAAGCGAGGCTGTACTGCTAGCCGAGCAGGAGCATCTGGGCTCACACTTGGAGGTTGACCTTGTGCAGCGCGATGGGGTGGCGGGTCAGCATGACAGGGGCAAGCCGTATCCGCAGCACAGGCAGCAGCAGCAGCAAAGGAACGAGGACCACAGTCACGACTGCATCGAGATTCTGGATTCAAGTTGTGAGGGCTCCGAGTTTAGCGCTCAGGAGGCAGGCATCAGCAGGCGGAAGGCGATGCAGGCGGGATTGGCGCCGCAGCTGCTGCAAGACCACCAGGAGGCCCCTTGTTGCCCAGCGCGCAGCAGCCCCGAGAACGTTTTGGCAGACAGCGCTGAGAAGGATCTGAGCGGTGATGAGTTTGACCAGGACATCAGCCTGGCTATGTCATGGTGGCAGCAGGCAGGGCACGGCACCCTGCCCTGCAGCAGCAGTGAGCGAGGTAGTGCAGCGGTACAGGCGCCACAAGGCTGGGCTCTGGGCCCACTTCAGGTGTGGCAGCAGGAAGCAACAGCTGGCGTGGGCAGCTCTGAGGCTGTGGCAGCACCCAGCGTGGGACAGCCTCGGTCGCCTTTTGCACTGACAAATCGTTATGACTGCCACCAGCGCTCAACATGTGGTTCTGAGCCCTGTGCTGACAATGTCGAAAGTGACGTGAGCATTGATGCAGTGGGCAGTGCACCCTGCATCAGCCTCTGCACCCCAGGGTACAGTCAGCACTCAGATGGGTTGGCACAGGGAAGTGACGGCGACGCTGCAGCCAATGCTGCGTTTCTCCTCGAGGGGCTCAACGTCGACACACAGCAGTCACTGGAGGCAATGTCTCAGGACATCGCACCCGCTGCTGCAAGCCCAGAAGAGGCACTAGGACTCTTTAGAGGGCAGTGCAGTCAAGCGGTGTGCGGCAGGTTGGGAGGCCCGGATGTGGAGGCCCAAGGCGCCGCAAGCGGTTTCACAGGGTTCTTTACTACCAGGAGGGCACCTGAAGCGGCGCGGAAGCGGGCGCACCACGCGGTTGCTGATTCGAGCTGCTATACCGGCGGCACTGGCGTAGGTGCTCGCAGCAGGCAGGGTACCAGTGCTGCCCCTGTGGTATTGCTGGACGCCACCCCTGCACCTGCCTTTGCCAGGGGTAGCAACGATGTGATGGAAGTTCCTGACAGTGTCACGCCGCTACCACTCAGGCGCCGCTTGGAGCTACGCCTGGCCAAGCCGGTGGCAGCAGGAGGCAGCCAGGTTACTAGTGCTGTAGCAACTGGCATCATGAGGTCACACGCAGCCCGTGCTGACGTCATAGTGCTAACGGACAGTGATTGAGTGTGTGAACAACCTTGATGCAACATTCATGGTGTCAATTTCCTCAACAAAATACCTTCAAACACATCTCATGCACTGCAAATGTCCGTCATGGTCAATCACCAAGAATCAAGTTTAAGTGGTGCAGCGGCAGTGCTGGTCACACGTACAACTAGCTGAGGCCTTGCTGTCATGTTGCAGGTTTGAGCTGCTCCTACCTAGTATACACCAAGTGTCCCTCAAGTGCTGAGCATGGCCGCCACATCACAGGTAGTGGCCGATGAGGAATGCCACAATGGCAGCAAGGATGATGTGGACAAGTGACACCCGGAGCGTCAGCGCTGGGTCGGGCGCAGGCTTTTCCTGCTGCAGCTGCACCTGATCAAGGGTCCTGCGCAGCTCATCACGCTCGGCCTCCGTCTTGGCCAGGCAGGTTGTGAGCAGCTTGTTGGCCTTGGTAGCCTCAGCGAGGTCTTTGCTCAGGGCGTTCAGCTTCTCCTGCTGCTCAGCAGCCTTGAGATTCTTGAGCTCAAGAGTGCGCAGCTCCTTCTCGTTCAGAGGCTCCTCCTCCTGCTCTTCCTCCTGCACCTGCGCCGGCGTCGGCGGTCCCTCCACAATCACCCTCAGGCGCGCCTCCCTGATGTCACTCTTGCGCACCTCCTTGTTGAACGTGGCCTCTGTGATCTCCTCGCCCGGAGCCAGCAGCACCGTCTGGATCATGAACTTGTCTTTGCAGTCTGCCATGTCTTCGTCGTACGTCTTGTGTGCCATCATCACCACCTGGATGGAAGTGGCCGAAGATTTGAGCTCCACAATGCCACTGCTGGGCCGAACCAGGTACTTCTTTGGCGCAGTCGTCTTAATCTTGTACGCAATGCGCTGGTCGCAGCTGTTCGCAATGCTGATAGACGCGAGGAGCTGCTTGTTCGGATGGAATCTGAAGCGCAGCTCAACTGGCGTGATTTCAACACCGTCATGAGACGCCATGGTGCGAAGGCGAGAGGCTTGAGCAAAAGCACGGTTGCAAGTGCGGCCTGTCCAGTACTTCCTAAACCCAAGCTTGTGTGAAGCCTCACACACAAGGTTTGCTTTGCATATCATGGGTTTGCGAACACACGCTGCATGATCAGAAGTAAAATGCGAAACAATACACACGCACTGTACATGGTGATGCAAGGAGGGCAAATGTTGACGAGAAGGTGATGGGTGCAAAAAACGACTGGTCGTCATCCTGGTGCATCCTAATGCACAGCGCCCATGGCATGCTCCTTGGTGTACATCTTTGCCAGCGAAGCATAGCCTCGGGTATCACCTGCGCGCAGCAGGTTACCTGCAGCAGCAGGCAAGCGGCCGGCTTCATGAGCAGCAGCTGTCACCTTTGATCCGCACCCAACACAAAGGCCGTGCTAGTGACATGCTTTCCACACAACTGATTTTAGAGAGAGAGCAACGCTCTTGCGCACCTGCATCGCAGTTGAGCGGGCTGTCTGGTGCAGGGTCTGACATAAGCGCCAGAATGGCCTGGCACACCGACTGGAGCGTCCAGGCTGGGCTCCATGCGTTCTTCAGTATATCTAAGCAGATGTCTCCTGTCTGCACGCAGCAAGGGCGAGGGGCAGGGGGCACATTACTTACCTGGTTATGTGACATAAGCCTGTTGCTGTTGCCTCTTGCCTGCCTGACTTGTCAGCACCAGCACCGTCAGGAAGGTGCTGAGTTAGCAAGCAAAGCCCTTTGACGCACCTTGAAGTGCACGTTTGGATGGAAGATCTTTGTGCGGTAGCGCACTGTGGGGGGCGCCAGTGGGTATTGCTCTGGTACGTTGATCACCAGCTCAAACGTGCCCCCTTCATACGCCGTTTCCTTTGGACCCTGCGATGACGTGACAGCAAACAGCTGTTGTCCATCCACTTGCCCAGACCACCTGAGCAATCAAATCGGCACCTGCCAGCTCTCGCACCTGCAGCAGCGCCCTCCAGACAAACAGGTTGCTCTCGTTTGGAATGAGAGTGATACCAGTGTCGACGGTTTTCCCTTTGATCGCTTCCTTGAACTCCTGTGGATGATTGCCGTGCATGCAAGCCTGTCAGCTGCACTCAGCATGCTGCTGCATGCACATGCACATGTGTCCTCAGGCCTCCTCGCCTTCAGCAGACGCTGCCGTGCGGTAGCCATGGGACGCAGTGCAGGTGAGTGCGCAGAGTGTGCAGGGCACGAGGGAGCGCGTGGCAGGCGCCTGCAGCAGGCATGCCACACCCCACACCTGGCAATGACCTGAGGATCCCGCGGGCGGGTCATAGACGTGGACGCTTTGCGCTAACTCCATCACCTGTTGCTTGTTCAGCTCCAACAGGCAGCTGACAGCAAATGCAGGTCCAAGGTGCAGGCAGTTGCCCAGCTCGGCATAGCAGCAGCGCCAGGGGTCACACCATCGCGTCCACCAGCGCCAGCGCTAGCTTCCACCCGACTGAGACGCTGCTGGAGCGGGCAAAATACTATTCCAAGGCGGGAGAGCACCTGAAGGCCAGAAGATTTTACCACTGCTACACAGTCGCATTCCCTTCTGCGTGCAGAGCTTTCGTGTCGTGGGCACAGGTGAGCCGGGAGACTTGGGCTGCCAGAGCCAGGGCAACATACTGCAATGCGAACGTTGGACGCAACAGCTGGCAGAGTGTCGGCAAGCACCCTGGCGCGTGTCGCTTGCTCACATTACTGACATTACTGACGGCGCACCGCCGCTGTTATCGCTATTCAGATGGAGAAGCGCACAGGCGAAGGCTCTGAGGCGATGGACCGGGCGAGGGCGGTGCTCAAGAAAGGGCTCGAGTTGAATCCAAACTCGGCTTGCCTTGTTCAGGTGCGCTGCGCAGGCGCGCTGACAGCAATAACCTCTGTTTCGCAGCATCCAGGCAAAGCCCTAGTTGACCATTGACTGCCTAGGATGAGGTGGACCTGCACACACAGCTAACTCAATCTCTTGTGTTGCCGTGCAGGCATGGGGGCTGACGGAGCTGCAGTGCGGCAACCTGCTAGCAGCCATCATGATGCTGGAGCGAGCAGTGAGGCTGGAGCCAAAGTGTGAGCCGGTGCTGCGATGGCAGCAAGTCAGCGCGGCACGGCAGGTGGTTACAGCTCGCAAAACAGTTGGATCGCGTAGGAACAGCTCGATTTGTTCCAGCTGCACCTCCAGCTGAGCTGATTGACAATGCAGCGCGATGCATGCCTTGAGCATGTCCGTCATTTGCCAAAGCTCTGGCTGCCTGCCTTCTAGCTGGCTATAGCCAACCACAGCCGTGTCATTACATTAGCTGCAGCTTCCACCCTTGAATGCCTTCCCAGCGAACATCCTTGTCTCAATTCTATGCTGGTTTCGACAAAACACATTGTAGTTCTACAGCCAAGACTGCCCTTGAGTAAGGCGTGGTTTGTCCACAGGCCTTTATTTGTGTCAGGATCCTCCTTTTGCAGGCGAAGCTTTGTACTATGCCGTTCTTTCGTCACTGACCGTTCTGTTGTACCACCTGTGGTGGCCACTCGTTCGCGGCCTCTTGTCGGCCATCATCGTTTTTTATTGTAAGTTTCGCCTTCTCAGCAAATGCACTCCAAAGGCAAGCACTTTGCAAAAGAGGGAGACTGCTGACAAGAGTGCCTTGTGCAAACTGTCCGCGTCTGAGCGCAACCTGGAAAGTGCAGCTGCTCCCCACAACGTGGTCTGTGTTGCATCAGCCAGTGAACATGTGCAAGACTTTTTGTCACGCAGAATGAATAGCCTTCAGCCTGCAGGCTGCCCGGGTGTGCCCTCCTTTGCATCCTGCTGTTGCACGCAGATGGCAGCGTGCAAGCCACGCGGGCGATGCGCCAGCAACACGTAGCACTGCAGCAGCGCCTGCGCCTGGCCAGCTGCCATGTGGCCATCCAGCAGCAGCTGCACAGCACATGCCTCGTGAGCCTGCAACCATGTGGGCCCTGGCTTAAGCGAAGCACGCACGTAGGCCACTGCAAGCTGCAGCAGCTCACGTGACGAGAGAGGCTCCACGATGCTGCCTGGCACAGTTGCTGGGACCTGCCCTGGGGTGACCGATGCGCTCAAATCCAAGTTGGGGCTGCCCACCTCACCCTCCTGTGTTTGCTGTGCTGCTATCTGGCCGGCCGGTCCTGCATGAGGTGGAGGAGTGGCAGCAGCAGCCATCCTGTGCAGAGACACGGCCCTGAGCAGCCGGGCCAGACCTTCGACGTCCCACTTGAGCTGGCGGTAGGCATCCATCAGCCCCACTGCCTCCGCCACCCTCATGCGACCAGCACGAAGCAGCCTTGCCGTGCTCTGCTCATGCAGGCGCCGGACTGCATCGCTCGGCTGGTGTCGCACCATGCTGAAGCCTGATGCCAGCTGCAGCAGGTCCCTTTCGTCGCATGCTCCAGCAACCATACCCAGCTGGATCAGCCCCTCAAGCCTAGGCAGCAGCTGCGTCGTGGACAGAGCTGGCAACAGGTGGTACTGCATGGCTAAGCTGCATGAAGCCCAGCAGACAGCTGGCAACTTGGCCGTTGGCATTGCCTGTTGCACCACAGCCGTAGCAGGCATGTGGTGTGTTGATGCAAGACAAAAGTCGGTTGAGCAAAGCAATCGCAAAGTATGGCGAACGCATGGCCCGCTTGGCCCGCTTGCCACCTTGATCA